>JAHQIW010000372.1:0-48607 GCA_019055375.1 Parelaphostrongylus tenuis
AGTTCTCTTCTAATTTCTCTTGTTATTCTCCTAAATTCTTCTTATGAGACATTTCTATCTATTGAACTTTGACCCAGCTATGCTTGGTTCAATGAACTAGATGCAATAAAGGTAATTTTTTCTCTGTACTTACAAACTTTTTGCTCTAGATAATACAAAACACATTCAAAATCTTTGGAGATTCAGTTTAAGTGCTGTAAGTCACAAAATGTGGTGCTTTTTATTAACTAGTTGGAAATATTCAGAGAGAGAGAGAGAGATATGAGATTAATGCAAACGGCAATCCTTTGAAGCCTCCTCAAACGTCTGAGTCGTAGAGAAACGTAGGGATTCATAAAAATCTTTGTTCAGAACCATCGCAGAATTGAGTTTCATGGCGAACAATACTTCTCACTGAGACAAGATTGAAAAGTCGCTTATCGGAAAAGCCAGCCAACAGATTTAACGAGCCTTCGATATACGATACAACTTCGTCAGTGCCAAAACCGGTAGCGACTACGCAAAATCTTCTTATATAATCGAACTTTATGATCATTTCAGTTACTTTGTGATGATGGTTATTTTCCAGTCAACGAGACTATGACTTTTCCGATCCCATACACTCTCTACGCAATTTTAGAAGATAGGACACGAAATATGTGAGTATCGACTATTTTAACACGAATCTATAAAGACAATTACCTTTTTTATGAATTGAGGCGGCGTAATACTTAGGGTAGAGCGAAAAGTTTTGGGCAATCTATCAAAACTTCGTTTTTATGCGCAAATTAGCCAACGAGGACAATAATAACTATTCTTCAAAGTGTAGACTACTGTTGCCCACAATTTTTTGCCATCGTTCTCCAAGATTCCGCATTTACTCGAAGTACCATTTCGGCTCCCTAGAATCGAAAAATTTTGTTTTCTTATCTGACTTCATGAAATGATTTGAATAGATGGCTATTGAAAAAGTAGTGTATTGATCGAAAGAGGCCATAGTTGGATGGAGCAACATGTGGGCTACATACTAGGTGCGGAAAAACTCCAGCGCCGCCAACTCTTCAAACTTCTCACTGGTCTTCTTGGCCGTTTGGGAGTTGGGATTGTTCTGCTGAAATTAATGAACTAGATGAATGTATACAAGACCATCAATGAAAAACTACACAAAGATCTCAAAAAATGAAACTTTCAAAAATTTCCCACAACTTTCTGGTCAACCTAGTATAGAGGAATGCTTTCATATTGTCGCGGCTTACAGGATGACAATGAGTCGTACCTGCGCGAAGAGACTGAGCGTGCTCAAAGCTGATTTTTCAGGTAAGATCAATGAAGAACGGTGAGTCTTGTGGGGCAATCAACTTGGCTATGCTTTCTTCGAATACTACCAGTTTCGAAATTGCTTCCTCTTGAAAATGTAATCTCACGGAAGTAGAGAACGATTATTCTCGATATAAGTAGGTTGAGATTCAAAAAAATGTACAAAAAATAAATGATAAAAATCCTTAGGTATACGATAATTTTTGAGGTGCCGCGATTTCTTAAAGCTTGTAAGACTTCTGCCAACTGCGTGACGTCTATAGAGATTGGAATCCAAATTTTCTTTGATTTACTGTTTTTCTGTAAATCATCACTTCTTATCGTAAAGAAGGTAAAAGAATATTAGGTGATTCTAGGAATTCGCATTGAGAAAAAAGTGTACTTTGGATATAGCCCTCTGTGATAGACGACAGTTTCTTGGTTTAATTACATCCGTGGCAATCAACCAGAACGAAGTTTTTCTGTTACTAGGCCCTTTTAAAATTGATGACTTATACTGAAATTTTTCGAACAAATTTTGGTGTTTCAAGTAAACGTGCATCGTACCATTACTGCATCTTGATTACAAACTTGAAAATTCTACCTTTTGTAAGTTGTAAATAGTTGAGTTTAAGTCTCTTCTTCGCATCTCTTATTCTTGGGCGATTTCGAGCTTTCAGGTAGTGCATGAAAATGTACATTTTCGCTGTAAATTCTACTACATGAGATGAAAAAGTTGCAAGTGAATCACTTCTTGATTTCTTGCTCCATTTCTTCAAATCTATCGTGCATTCCCTCATTCTCCGCAAACTTTTTGTCAGTTGTTATCAATCAAATCACTTATCTGATAGGAGTTAAACGTTTTACCTTAAGACGACTGGAGAAGTGCTGCACTACGCCCAACTGTCACCGTAATCAGCGTTGCCTCGAGACTATACCAAGTCGCAGCTGCAAAGAAAGAACAGTGACACGACTGGAACGAATACTACGGCCGAGCAGCCGTACATATCTGGTCCTATGCAATGCTCAGATGTCATTTCAAATAATGCTATTAACTTTACGGACTGTATCAGTATATTGCTTAATCTCGATATCTGCAAAAGCATTCAACTTAATCGCAAACGCCTAGAATCATTGTTGTATCTGTGGGACTTCCCACACTATCTCATATCTCATTGAGTTAGAGGCACTTTCTCATAATCACTGTATCTCTTTCTATCTTATGTGCACTTAGTATACTTCCATTACTGACTAATTCATATTTTTTAGTTTGGGTTATAAGGCTGTGAATGTAAGCCTAGTAACACAACATCCACCTGTTGATAAAGTTGTTGGTGTTGTCATTTTCGTTCGCCTATAGAATAGAAATGAGTTCGCTCAGTACACTCTGTTACGAAAAAGAAAATGCTTCAATGGAGCTTTATGAGTATTTTTGATCACGAATGGCAAAGATGATTGATGTTATTGCTGAGAATCTCCAGCAATATTTGATGTATTAGCTTAACATGAGGTTCAACTTATAGTACCATTCTAATCCACACCAGTGTTGTGGCAAACGTTTGGCAGTATGAGCATTATATTTTTTAAAGTTTTCAGCTTACACGAGGTTATTCTGTTGAATTGTTATCACTTAGTTTTTTCGTTGATTGCTGTTTTTAGGTGTTATTGTTGCATTATTGCTATTTTTATAAAGGATCAGTCACCTTTCAAAGTGTTTCTAACTGCAGCATAGCGATAGGGTGAGGAAGAGAAGCATACATTTGAGGAACTGGCTGGTGCATTGCAGCAGTATTGAGACAGATTCCATTATGGAGCTACACCACCGACATCAAACACTGAGTAGAAAAACAAGGTTAGGCGTATTGCCACAGCCTCGAGTGTTCTCTAGAAAAAAAGACGCAAATGGCGAATCAAATAAACCATCTCCACAACAATCAAAAGATACAGGTACAGGTTCAGGCAGGAAAATGGAGGCCACTTAGCTGAGACATAAGTGTGTATTCAATGAAGCTCTCATTAACAGTTTCTTTCCTGTTAAAGAAGAAATAAATTATTCGCCAAATGACATCAGAAGCCAAGTAACAAAAGTACACTGAATTTTTACCTTTCCTCTCACTCTTAGCACACAAAAGGGAGCTTTGGGGAGACATGTTTCAATAACTCACTCGAGCATCCACAAGATGAAATAAAATAAGAAACCTTGCAGTTTGCGTGGAAAGTAGCTATTTCCAATTGCACTGAGACTAGTGCACCTCGGAAAAAGTCAAAAGGAAAAATCACGCCTCAAAGGTCAATTTTAGAGATGCTGTGATCCTCTCTATCCTGCCCTTCATTATCCTTCATTAGTAAAAATAACCGCAATTATAAAACATTGCGAACAGGGCCGGTTTAGATAATCGGTAGCAGTGATGAAAAAAACCACCGAACACGTTGAAACTCCAGCAAGTTCGTGAGTGGTTGTATGATCGCTTATGCGTGATGCTCAATTGCATGATCTTCCCTGATGGTGGTGATGGCGATTGCATGATCTTGAGTACGGTCTACCTAACTCATTGTAGAGTGTATGGAGAAGGATACGTTGGTGATACGAGCAGACTACATCTGATGAAGGCGAACGTGTAGAAAAAGTCAGCTGTCATGAACAGGCAGTGTTATAGCAGTACCGTGTCCGCTTATAAAGAAAACAATGAATTATTACTATATTGGTCAATGTCAATGTTTTGAGGAGGATAATTTTAGGAATGCGTTTATTTCCCGGCTAGGAAAGCTATAGTTCTTTTCGCACAGTCCAAGGAAAGGTTGTCAAAAATATGAAGGAACCTTTGCGCTGACCTTTTTATTTGGACTATTACTAATGCACATAGAGCAAATCATCATTTATGTTTTTCCAGTTTTCCTCAGTAATGCATGGATGAGAAACTTCAACAGAGTAGAAAGAAAAATAAGAGCAAAGAGACTGAAAAAACACCTTCATTATTCAAATAATGTGGATTACTGGTCAGTGACGACATTATCTCAATGTACGCACAATAATGGATTATTATACTTCAAATTCACCTCAATCAAGAGGTCCTCTTCTGTAACCAGTAGGCGAATCACTCAGTGGCAGATGGTCGTTGAGTTAGCAGATCTACGTAGCAAAATCACCCTGAATAATTCTCAAGCCTTTCTCAGAACTAATCTTTTCGAAAACTCAATGACATAATCAGAAGAAAATGAATGTGCGCTCCGTGAACACTAGGCCGTCCACATTTCTCGACCGAGCACCTGTACGGTAGCGTTATCTAGTTCAGGAGCCTGAAGATTCTCCTTGAGAAAAATTAGCAACAACCGCAAACCCCATTGATTTTGCAGTATCTTTGAAAAGAAACATACCATTCAAAAAGAGGGTCCTCTCTAACTTCTCCTCATAATTTCCTTCGCCCATAGTTCATCCGAACGCATCTGAAGAACCAGCTCTACTAAATGCTCATATTTTTCAAAATTATTCTCAACGAGCACCCACCTACCTCAAAAAAGAAAAAATAGCAATGTGAGCACTAATTAGCACTGTGAAAAGATTGTGTTCCCTTAGTTTTGATCGTTTTCTGCTTATGTCATCCGCCTCTATCGTCTTGAGAAAAGTTTGTTACGCCATGTCCTCGAGTGACACGAAGAGAATCGTATTTTCCAAGGAATCTTTCATTTCGACTTTTCTCAACGAGAATATTGCATTGAGGACATATACAAGGCCGTGAATGATTGTGTATAATAGAGCACCTTGTGCTATGTGCCTTCTAGAACATCGATTACGGAGTATGCACACTGTGGTGCCGGGGAAGGGGCGTGGCCGAATGTTTGTTATGCTCGTCGCGACACGGCGCGGGGCTGATCCCCACCCACGACATTCTCCGACAGTCAACAAAGAGCGCATTATGGAAAAACACGGCCAGGTTATCCTCGAGACTGCAAGAAGACATGCTCGACCAGTAATCTACGCCGTCCAGGAAGAAGACGACAAACGGATCAAATGCTAGAAGTACTGGGATCCGCACAGTAAGATGCGATAAAGGGTCGTGTAAGTAAATAAATAACATATTAGTGTGTTTTGAATATCCCATTCACGCTCAACGGAATGATAATCTCCGAATGCTCCAGTTATGCCTATCTAGGTCGTGAAATCAACATGATGAACGACCTAGCTTCAGAGTTGAGCAGCTGCTTGGGGAACGTTTAAGAGCATCGAAGATGTAGTGAGGAGGACTAAAAGATCCGACTCCGTGCCCACCTTTTCGACTCGACGATTATCCCTGCCCTAACGTATGCAGCAGAAACATGGTCGCTACGTAAGCAGGATGAACGACCACTTGGCGTTATCGAACGTGCAGAGTAAAGGTCGATGCTAGGAGTATCCCGGATCTCGCAAATGAGAGAAAGGATCGGAAGTTCCGATCTACGTCAACGATCGAAAATCAGAGACGCCGTTCTACACGCCAGGATGTCGAAAATAAGATGGGCCGGACACGTGATGCGCTTCAACGACAACCAATGGACGAGAGCCGTTACCGACTGGATTCCTCGGAACGTCAAGCGCTCTGCAGGAAGACCACCGACCCGTTGGTCCAAATACTTCACGAAAGCTAAAGAAGAGAGGTATGATGCTCAGCGAATCCCTAGAGCGAGGAGGATCCATTGGGTTACTCTTGCACGCGATAGGGAAAATGGAAGTGTTGCTGGTGCCCGCTTGAGTCACTCGACAATCAACGGAACGACAGGTGACAGGTGACAGGTGTAATAGTGCAGCGAATGGAGACTTCTCAAAGACAACGACATCAACAGCAAAAGGCAGAAGCAGCAGGCTAAAGACCATCTATCATTTCTCAATTGAAAATCCAGTCACCAACATGTCCCGTCTTATACTTACTTATAAAAACACATAAGTTAGTATTCACTGATGATCTAATGTCTAACGATCCATCTATATTCAAGGTTAGACCCATCATCAGTTGTGTAGGCGGACCAACGGATCGGATAGCATGGTTTTTAACTTTAATAACATCCCAGTTGCTAGGACACATTCCAGCCCATCTGACGAACACTCAGATGTTCCTGGATCGTTTACGTAACGCGAACCCGAACAACGCGTACGTAATGGAGTCATTCGACGTCACTGCTTTATATACCAACGTGTCAAATGACTCCGCATTACAAGCCACACATGAGCTTCTGATACAACACCGGGGAGCTATGAACATGTATGGCTTGTCGATTGAGCAGTTCATGGTCCTATTGTAAGAGTGCCTGAACTGCTCAATCTTCAGATGGTCCGGGAAATATTTCGCTCAAATCAGAGGGCTGGCAATGGGGCAGCGACTGGCACCTAGCCTGGCGATTGCCTTTATGTCTAAAGTGGAAGCACCAGTAATGGATCTTCGGCCATTACTCTACTGTAGGTATATTGATGATTGTTTGGTTATCTGTTCCACTCAAGAGGAGCTAGATAATTGTTTTAGATTGCTGAATGAACAGTCAGAGTATATAAGATTCACCCGTGAGACACCAGAAGACGATTGGCTTCCATTCTTGAACGTGCAAATAAGCTTAATTGAGAGCGGCTACATAACGAAGTGGTACCGAAAGCCAAGTAGTAAGAATATCCTGGTTGACTATCTCTCTTCTCACCCCTCACATACGAAGAAGGCGCTAGTAAAAAACATGTTTCGAACAGCAGCTAATGTATGTACAGGGGAGGAGCAGAGAGTAGAATCCGTGAAATTGGCCCGGGAAATAGCCACTTCTAATGGATACGAATTTGTAGCCCCTCGGCTTAGGCTTAGAGGAAATAATGCGCCTCCAAACGAAAACTTAATCGGAAGGAAAGTCCCGTTTATCCTCCCGTTCTTTTCAAATGAGATTAGTACAGCTATAAAACGCTGTTTGAAAAGAGCGGGTTTAGAGCAATCGGTGACCATTATTGAAATACCACCGAATACTCTAAAACGCCAACTAGTTCGCAATCGCTTATATGACCGTCTCTGTTTAACGAAAGATTGTAAAATATGTCCTAACGGCAGAGGCGGTGATTGCATGAGCATAGGTACAGTCTACCTAGTCTCGTGCAAAGCGTGTAGTGATAAATATGTTGGCGAAACGGGCAGGCCGCTCTATGCACGCATAGAAGAACACCTAGCTGACAAGCGTCTTAATAGACAAAACACCCCGCTAGGAACGCATAGAGCACAGAAGCACGACGGAGTTGATTTTGATTTCGAAGTCACCATCCTTGCGCAGGAGCAGAAAACATCAGCGCGAAAGATCTTGGAAGCGTTTTGGATAAATGCGACCAATCCAACCATAAATCGCAGGGAGGAATGCCTTGATATCACTCGTGATTGGAGTCAGTATATAAGACTGTTGTTTTGAAGAGTAAGGTGCATTACGAGCCTATGTGATTTCCTTCCTGTGATCTCCACTTGGATCATTCAGTGGAACACATATAAAAAGCGGTGGGTATGTTGAGAGTTGATTTTGTGCTTGATGCGATTGAAATCTAGGTCTGGTGATTTTTTTCTAAAGGAGTAATGGAGGTGTTTGACTGATCGGACTGCGGACAGTTTGACCTTTCCAGGCTCTGAAGAAGGCGAACCGCCGAAACGTCAGCTGTGAATAAAGTTTATTGTAACACCTCGTGTTTTGCTCAAAGAAGAAAATCAGTAATGACATCAACAGCGATAAATTCTAATGACGAACAGATGCTAGCATTATCGCATCCATTACACAGTGCTTCTAGCGAGACATTGCTAAATTCCTTGTAACGACGACGAAGCAGTCTCTTCAGCAACAGTGAAATCAACAGCGATAAATGATGCAGATACGGCCTCTCCCACATCAGCAATTACCAACCAAATTCTAGTCCCCCTTCCCCCCCTCCCCCCCCCCCCCCCCCCCCCCCCCCCCCAAAGCTACCTTTTTTTGCTCCCGTAGTAACATTCTCTTCAACAGCAACAGCACAAATGGCGGAAAATGACAAAAGCAGTGTTCCTTCATCACCTAACTGCTAGATTCTGAATCCACAAAATTTACCATTTCATGCTCCATTCAAGGATTTTTGCAGAGGTTTTACGGCAGTGCGGAAGCAGTATCTGCATCAAAACGAACCAAAGTCAGTATCGACTAAACCGTCTATAGTGAAGTTTCCAAAGCGCTTGAAACCAGTCAGATATTGTAGTACCACCAATGGTGCCATTTTTCATTCCCGTAACAACATATCAACGTGGTTTCACAATCAAGAGCTTCCAATATTTTCAACAGTAACATCAGCAGCGACAAATGACACAAACACTGCTCGTTCTCCACCATTAAATATTAGCAAGATGCTTGTCTAGCTAGCTGATGAATATAAACCACCTTTACCGTCTTCATCATAGCTTGATGTTGGTGCGTAAGCAACGAAGATGGTCAAAGCCGACATAGAATCACATCGTTTCAACAGTAATCGTCCGATACGGGTTGTTAGTTGTTCAAACGAATCGATCTTCATCAAATTCGATTTGACGAGGACGCCAACGCCGTCGACACCTCTGCTATCGCATGTTCCAAGGAGCAGTACTTCGCCGGTGTCATTAACAGCGTGAAAAGGATGGCGCCTTCTCGTCTCAGCCAGACCAATGACGTCGTACTTTATCCTTCTGGTTTAAATCAACAGATTTTCCATAGCGGATTCATAAGCAAGGGTTCTTGCATTGTAGGTACAGATCGTCATTTTAGTCCGTTTCGATCTTGGTTGCCTAGTTTGGCTCTGAGATTTCAGCAGCCTCTCCGTACTCGTCCTACCTGGCGCTGCCTTACCAGGGACTCTCTGGGGTTAGCGGAATGAGGCCCATATTTGTTACCGCTTTTGCCATTTTGAAACCCAGCGTATAGCTTGCCAGGCTCAAAACATGGGGGCTGAGTACTCACGAGTAGCTTGCCAGTCTCTCTCGGAGGAGAGGAAGAAGCTTATTTGTTGGAGGCGACTCCTAACCGCCTTCCATGTCCTTACCAGCCGCTTGATTGCAGGCCTTTAGCCGACTTGACTCGTAGAAATAAAGTTTTGTCAAGTCGGCGCTTCAGGAGCAGGGAGGTCATCCCCTGACTCCTGCCGAGTCTCTAGGAAACACACGGTCTCTTTAGGTTCCCGTTTATTCCCTATCCACCACCTGGAGACGCGCCACGTGCCCTCACGAATAACCGGGCAGGATCCCTCAAAGGGGGAGGTCCATGAATCAAAAACATATCAATACATAATGTCAGTGACGCGTTACTTAGACAACTGCTACTTAGACAACTGAATTATTGAGACGGTAGAAAATTCGGGACCTCATTCGTTTTCAAACTCGCGATCACCTATTTCGGATAATCCTAAATCAGAGGTTTTTTCCGTGTAGTCCAGCAAGCCTTCTAGATGGGTTGCTGTAGTACCCACCGTACTCTACATCAGAAAGGAATAAGTACAAAATAAAAGCTAAAACAATCCAAACAATTGCCACACATTTGGCGACTGCTTTCCATCCTGATGAGCGATAATCCGTCGTTTTATGGGTGAGCTAACACGAAGTTTCTGTAATCTCTACTATGGACAACGTTTCGCAGTTACACCTTCAGCGGAGCCACGATGATTGGCGTTGAATATCCACAGCAATTGGTCTCTGGTCATGGTCTTCTCTCAATCTTTGTCTTCATCACAGTTGTGTCGAGGCGAATCGTGTAATGTGGATCACTGCATGTATAAAGTAACACCTCAGCGCTGAGGGCCGGTTTGCGCTCTTATATATCAGCCAATTCTAATCCGACCGCTGCAGGATAGATTGTCACCGCAGGAGCAACAGAAAATCGGTAGACAACAGCCCAAGGACATCCCTTATTTTGGACAACTGTGGAGTGCTGCCGGGTCACTGGATTCCTGTTTAAAAGACGACGACAGACAGCAATGGGAACCGTCCTTAATTCATGCAGTGGTCCACGATACTTACTTTACCTTGAGCGACAGCTACGAAGATCAACATTGACATTAAAAAAGAACAACTACTGTGAACACTCGACGTAAATCGTTATGACTCTGATGAAGTCGAAACCGTCGAAACATTATCTATAGTAAGGCATTCTGATGACCACCAATGAGAAGGAATTACAATCCACTCGCTCGATCATTCCGTTGCTCGAGAAATCATACAAGGAGCGCAAAAGATAACGTGAAACGTAATGGCGAAATATCCATTATCGTTGAACGAAGTAACTTGTGATATAGTTCGTTGTGATGAACAAATTTCAAGTTCACTACAAGCTGAGTTATTCGTCGTAAAAAATGAAATCCACTAAACATTTTCAAATCTGCCGACGTAGTGGCTCTTGCCAATCTCTTTATAGCATCAAACTGATTATTCAATCGCAAGAATTTACTCACGGACCGATACTACTCGAAAAATGGTATAAACATGAGCGACAATAGCCAGGTGGAAGAACACACAGACTGTACTGAAGAGTACGACTCACTTGTAATGAGTGGTCATCTGAGTGTTCAACTTTTTTCCAAATGGCTGGGAGCAGCTGATGATAAGGCATGTGTAATAAGTGTGGTAGGAATTAACATATGCGTCTGCATATGCGGTCTTTGTTGGCCATTTGTCATACTAATCAGAAGCTTCTTTGCTAAGGAGCGAATATGGAAGAATATTGAGCCACTGCTTCCTTTCTGTTTCTTGCTAAAACGGCCAGATTTTGGCATTGCGTTTTAGATTAAAGACTCAACGGTCAAGGTCACTGGAAAGAAAATTTCTTGTCATAGTGGCGTTATGATTGAAACCTGCTTTTGGAAACATGACCTAATATATCTAGCATATTTTCCAACGGCTTTCAAAGAAAAAGGCTGATCTTGGTAGGTACTAAGCGGCAAGTGGCGACAACCTCTAAAAGTTCTCGCACAGGTTTTGAGATTCAGAGGATATTCACCATTAGGAGTTTGTATATCATATCTATAAAACTTCGCTAAGCGTGAAAGCGGGCAATTCATATGTCCAAAAATCGTGAGTACTTGCTAGGTTGAAAGCTGCCTGATCACCAGTTAATTTCTTTCCACTGAGTTCACAGCTCATTCTTGAATGGGATTTTCTTAACCCACACAGACATCATAGAGTTCACTGGACAAGTTTACATCAGCACCTAATGCTACAGTTGTATCGTCTACTTAGTATTTGGACTTCTTCAGTGAAGTCTCACTCTTTATGTGATTTCTTTCGCCATTGGGACGAAATCGACAACAGTTATTTAGGAACACGAATAAACATGTTCTGGATCATCTTCGTGAAAATTTTCTGCTGATTGAAAAAGTGAAGACGACAATGGCGTAAGGGTTATAGGTGTACTGCGAGTCTTAGAAGACCACTTGTTCCATGCCTCGTACTGAACTCACCTTTTTTTACTCTAATCAGTGCATTTTATGGGCCAGATTTGTACTCAGCCACCTACATTGCTTAGAGGAGTTAAATACGCGGTGCACTGGGGATTATTAATGAGGAATATTTAGCTCCGAGCGCTTTATCCTTTCACCTTTTCGGCTTGAGTAATTAATGCATGCCGATAAAGAAGGCCATACTCTAATTGTTACATTTATGATCGTTCTTCCAATACTTATTTTCTTTGCAGACAGTGTAACTTAGAAACTTCACTGCTGAATTAAAAAAGAATACCTTCCGAACTAAAAGCCTTGCCGTAGTTACAGGTGTCTTGTAGGCTTGAATAGTCATGATATTTTAAGATCTAACGCCAAACGACAAACACTTTCGATAAGCTCTTTTTTGATTCTGGTTCATTCATGTCCACACAACGACGTCGTAAAGTATATATTTGCCTATACAATGAGCTGCTGCTGGTACACTCCTGTAACATGCTAGTGTTGTCAGATAATTTTCATGGGAAAATATTTGAAACGGATTAAGCTGGCAACACCCTTTTTGCGTCGGAGGTATTGATCGTTTTCCTGTTCGAAGGAAGCATATGAAAAGAAAAATGTAAAGCATCCTCCTGTCGAGTGGGCAAGTTTATAATGTTCACCTTTCAAAGCATGTGTCATTTGAAAACTAAAAAAACCTTTTTTCGCATCTTCACCTTGTTCCGTTATTTAGGTCACTAAATTTTAGGGCAGTGTTGATAGCGTGAGCACACACAGGTAAAAGATAAAAAGGAGTAAAGCAGTCGGCGTTGATCCAACCCTGGGGCATGCGCCATGCATTCGTCTTCAGTCTTTAGCTTCGTTTGGGGTGAATACAGACCTGACCTTTACAATGACTCGCGGTGGCCTGCCGATTATCAAGTCGGTGCTGCTATCCTCCCAGGCTAGTTTGGTATCAATTTACCGACCCTGGAGGGGTGGAAGGCTTGGTGAGCTTCGAGCGCAGGATTGAACTCTCGAGAATCAACTGCTTGATCATGTGTGCCACAGGGCACCTCTAACTACTGTGCCATGCGCTCCACTTAAATAGAAAGAGAAAATAGTTTAGGCCTTAGTGAATTAGGAGATCATCCGAATCTGCTGTGGCACAACTATGACAATAGCTTTTGTAGATAGAATGCGCATGTACGTAGCATAAACATCCATACAGATCCATGCAAGCATCATCCATAGAGTAGGAACAAGCAACGATCCAACGATTTCACGATTACCAGCCAAGAGCAGTCGAGTGTACGATTTTATCTTTTATAGGCTCGTGTAAAACGCTCGTACGGTACATAACAGCCCAATTCTGGTTGTACTTGTCTCAAAATCTTCAATACAATTTTTAAGAATGTTCATAGCCTAAGATTACTGAGATTGGTATGCCAGAGGCATAGATTGAAAACGATGTAACGATAATTTGAACAGAAAGAAATCTTGAAGGAAGGCAATGAGTAATTCGCTCCAATCCGGTTATTGAATTCCCCTGCAGCACACGTTATGTTGTTATCAAGATGTGATAACAAACGCGAACGTGAAATGTGTCCAATTCGTCCATTGAAAAGATTTTCGTACTGACTTTATAGTAGCGACAAATTGGCCAACCACAACAATGCTGAATATCACAATACCCAGCGATCGCTATTAGAGACGAGTGTATGTTACTTTCGGTTTGTTATATCGTTCTCGAGCAGTCGATCACTTCTGTTCATATTTGTCATCAGGGAGAACATGGTGCCCACATCAATTCAATAGTGCTTAATAGGGAAATTAGTGAAGAAACAATGCTTTCCTCAGACTCACATTGTGCTCAAAGCCTAATTACACCTTTTCAAAGCTACTTTAACATCACAGAAAAGAGAAAATTGTTTAACCAGCAATAAAAGAGTCTCAATCGACGTCATAGATCACGTGCGACGAGAAGAAACCACCCTATTCAAGCTATCTATGAGACCGGAAGGGAACGCTTTCTTTAAGCATACGATAGAAGAAGTGTCGACGACCTTGGCGTTCTTGTTAGAGTGAGTGTGACCATGATCATCGAATCATCGAAACCACTATCGTCTCGGATCAGATGCTTACAGCTGAAACGATGTGAATCATTCCCAGCTCTAACCTTTGTTCCTTACGCACCAGCATTAAGTTATGAAGGGAGACGAAGTCGAAGCGTTTCATATGAACCCCAAAAAGTTCTTCAGAGAGGGCAATACATTTTTCGAGGTCATCGCCAGAACCTTTAACTCAAAAATTGGACTTCAAAAATGCCTGAATAAGCCTCACGTTGGGATTCTTGAGCGAGAGTATAGCAAACAGGGTGAGAGGTTGTCTGAGTTCATCATGACGACTTAAACCATGCTTGATAATTATAATTTCAAGAGCCCCACTCTCAACAGTGAGGGTGGATGTCTCTTGATGGAGAGTTCCACATTAAAATGAACAAAATCGTATAAAATCGAACATTTACCTAACCGATGTCGCTGTTAGTCGAATATTCTACACGTGATCAGACCCTCGTCTCCTTGGCGGGACACTCCATTTTTTACGAAGAGGAGAGAAAGCCGTTAAATTTAAGCGACGAAATCTCATTATCATTATAAACTGGGATTTTTCAAATCATTGTCAGCTCATGCAAAGTACCGGCACTAACAATATCAATCAAGTACACGACCGGCCTATCCATCTCCATGTTGAGGCTATAAAAGCCAAGTGTTTGAAAGTCACCAGGAGATAGATCAACAAGTACTGCTCAGTCTACTTAATGTTTTCTAATCCCTACTCGTATCATTCTTAACAGGTTCGATAGAACACGGGGTGTAGCACAGCCATGTCATCAGGCAGGGCCTCAAAAAGGATTCAGTACTCTAGAAAACATCCACACAGTAGCAAAATCCATTGAAGTTTCGCGGGATAAAGGAGATCGCTCTGCCTCACTCTCAACGTTTTGAAAAGGCCTTTGATCCAGTCGGAACAGAAGCAGCCATGGAAGCTTTGGACAGGCAGGACGTTCCTACTCAATATATAACGATTCTTCGTGAGCTACATTAGGAATTGGCAACCAAGATATCGCCGTTGTGTAACGACATGAGCATCGATGTAAGAAGAGAAGTTCGACAAGGCACACTATTTCGTCAAGTTTATTCAGATGGACTTTTCAAAACGTCGGAACACTAGTGTGAACTAACATGGGAGCAAAAATCGACGGCCGACAATTACACCATCTTCGCTTCGCCGACGTCACAGTTCTTCAACACCAAATATCAGCCAGGCAAAAAAAAGTGTCGGCTGATTATGAAACGAATCAACTCCAGATTTGGACAGAAGAAAGCGAGAGGCTCGAAGAGTCCTTGAAAGCATTAAAGATTTAATATACAGAACAGGCAGCACCAGACTCCGTGCCTATCTATTCGACTCAACAATCATCTCTGCCTTAATATTCAGAACACAAGCCTGGTCGCTACGAAAGCGATATGAAAGATCACCTGGCGTTATTGAACGCACAGTAGAAAGGTCGGTACTAGGAGGACCTTACATCTTGCAAGAAAGGAAGAGAATCCAAAGTTTGGACCTACGTCAACGATCGAAGGTCAAGATTCCGTCCTGCAAGCCAGGCTATCGAGGATAAGGTGAACGGAACACGTGGCGCGCTTCAGCGATAACCGATAGATGAGAGCTGTTACTGACTGGATTACTTGAGATCTCAAGCGCTTCACAAGAAGATCACTGGCCCAATGGTCTACTTTCTTCAAGGAAAGCCTAGAAAAAAGATGTGATGCTTCAAGAATTCCTAGAGCGAGGAGGATCCACTGGACGACTATTGCACGCCATAGCGAATAAGGGAAGTATTGCTGTCATCCGCTCGAGCCACTCGACCCTCAGCGGAAAGGTAGGTGCACAGGCAACTCACAGTCAAGTTGCTATGTTTTCTAAGGCACTGTCTGAATCCAGAAAGTGCTCTGGCGCTATCACGTACCATACAATATTTCTAATCTGACAGGGATGTGTTGAAGCAAGAGATGTTTGAGCTCTCTGTATCCACCGTAGAAAATTTTTCCTGAGAAAGTTCTATGAACAAGTAAATACCGTCACTGAAGAATGTGTAGTTGTATCCTCGCATTTGACTTCGATGTCGTTCCTATCTTTTTGTCCATAAGTGATAAACGAAAACCTAAAAGATGTGGAAGCGTTGCCGGACTATTACCACTTAAGGGAGCGAAAAGCTGTCTGTTACATACAAAATTTATATATAAATGGCATAGTGATAGCTCAGTACGTATTTTGTTCAGTTTACTTCATCTTACCAAGTAATGAATTTTTCATCACTCGAGTAGGATAAGTTCGGTACCACCTTCAAAATCAGCTTGCTACTCATTTCACTCCTAGATGAGGTAGTTCACAGTAGATTTGCTTAGGACGAGTTTACTTTCTAATATAAGTTTGGGAGCCCTACAGCCGGTTATACCAAAAACCAGAGGCCCATTTAACCAGCATTCAACTTCATTTATGAAATGAAACGAAAATCGTGAAGTAGCAACCGAACCCGCACATGAAAAGGTAAAAGAGTCTTATAGATTGCGGACGCGAAAAAACAAATTGATTAAGAGAAGTGCTGAGGCCAACGCAGAGCTGTGAAGATGGACTGGTAAGGAAAAACGGCTCTTTCTGACTATAAGGGGACAAATGAAAAATCGAGCTCATTCGTTGGAGAAGTTTTCATAGCAGCGTTAGCAACCACCGGAAAGCTAGACTTCTGGCTACAGCCCCACGTCACCGGTTCGCGAAAAGACCCTTTCATAACACTGTAAAATCCACACAAAACTATGTCTCAAAAGCGCATATTTCTCGCAGGACAGAGTTCATTCGTAGCGTAATCTTCCTGATTCCAGCGCTGTCTTATATCCTGAAAAGATCGTTTCTCTGAAATGCAGTAGGTAAAATAAGTTGAATTCTCATCTGCGATCAAGGAGATCCGTGACCACCACGTGCGGCTGACTGAAGCGACCATCTGCGCGGCGCGATGTCGTAAAACCAGTGCAAGGTCTATCGATCATCGCGGCAGCGCACGTGATACTAGCAGCCGCCGTGAATTGCCTAAGCACACTCCTTGATCGCAGATGGGAAATCAAATTTTTTACCACCTGTGTTTTAGAGAAACATTCTTCTCAGGATATAAGCAAAGCGTTGGAATCAAATCCGACTACGCTATCGAATAATTACTATAGTCCAAAGATAGTGCTCTGTTCTGCGAGAAAGATGAGAGTCTGAGATATAGTTTTGTGAGCATTTTAACGTGGGGCTCTAGCCACAAATCTTAGCTTCCCAATGGCTACTAACACTCCTATGAAACTCCGGTGAATGAGGTTGTTTTTTCATTTGTCCTCTTATAATCAGAAGGAACGGAAAATACCTTCTTGAATTTCTTCTCCATTCTGGATTTGCTCACCCCTTCTTCGCCATCTTTATAAATTGCTCCATTGCGCTGACATGCTCAAGCACTGTTGAAGGAAAAATAGACAAAGAGGCAGTTGGCTTTAGAAGGCTTTGCGGCTTGTACTGCTTTCTACAGAAAGAAGGACACACATAGCGCCACGTCGAATTATGTAACAAGTTAACAGGTGTTTTCACAATGCTCTGGCAAAAGAAAGGTGTAACTCACGAACATCGAAATATCTGAGTTTTTTGCACTTCGGCGAACATCTCCATAGCTTTTGAATATTGATATTAGAAAAAAGCGCAGCAAAATTTGTCTCCACTCTCACAGGCGACGATAGGACAACGGTGGAAAATTTTTTTTCCCAAAAGAGTATTCACTCCTTTGCTTAGCGTGAAATGATGCTGTATGTGGATTTGAAAGTGAGGATATCAAATTTTTTCCTCAAAAAATTTTCAAGATATTTAAAAGCATCTGCGCTAAAGGATGTTCTCAGGTGCTGATCAGCGATGTAGAGGTAAGTTTCCACACTTTGCAGGCTCAATAAAAGTGAAAATGAGTTTGACATACGCATGCGGAACGCGAACAGAAACAGCCGCATGGATCGATATGACCCTTTGAAGTGTTTAGATACAACCGATTAGAAAAATCTGTGTTCTGCTGGGACCTGAATCCACGTGTTGTCCAAGCACTCGATTATCAAGTAGAGAAAGAAAGCCTTAGGAAAAAAATGCTTATAAAAAGCTGTACGTGACTAGGGGTGAATTGTATTAATAAGAGCAACTATGTGCTAAATGGGGGTATATTGCTCTATGTGTTAAGCTTGAATAGTACAACGATGGGCGTGGTCAAATCTCCTTCAGATGTCTCATGCTTTCCATCCCGTCAAACATTGTTAGATGTAATTGAATTCATATTTTTCTAGGCAGTAACTGTGTGCTACCTATGTATACATGCCATGCTGGTATTCCTCTTGAAAAGACCTGTACCGATTTACAAAATCCATAGTGATGGCATGGTTGATTGCTCCTGGTGACGACCACGTTTGTATTGAATGGCGCATTTAACTGCTGCTCTATATGCTAAATCAAGAATGAGAGGACGAGGAACCTGCAAAAATCTTCCTGCACCATTTCACCTCTATAAATCTTCACGGCTTCATTCATGGATTTCTCTCAAGACTTATCGGAAGTTACAGCATATATAATGAGGAAGCTATCGATTGAGTGCAAAAGTGTTCTGTGAACAGAAAAGTGTGGCAAAAGCTTTTGCAAAAAAATAGATCTTAGGGAAGAATATTAGTATAATTCAACTCGTGCTGAACACTCCACCACTTCATTTATACTCATGATTAAAACCATCTCAGAGTGAGTTGTTAGTGTCAATAGGAATGTGTGTCGTTCTTGACACTATACAGCGGCTAACGAGCTTAACCTATAATCTCTTAAAAGGACTCCCACATGCCTATAATCTCTTCAAAAGGACTCCCACATGCCTATAATCTCTTCTAAAGAACTCCCACATGCCTGTCCGCCTGAATATCGATCTCGTTTTCAGTCCTGGTTTTGCAGGGGCGGGAACGTCAACGTCAGTTCATCTTTTCATGTCGATAGGTTGGTCTATAGAAGATGTTAGTCATCCTGACGTTATTCATCCTGACTCACACACAACGCACCAATCTTCGCCTAGTGCATCTTTCATCTATTCTCATAATATGTTTATTGTTCCTGATTAGTAGAAAAATTGTTCTAGTAAGAATGGGACCACAGAGGTTCAAATTGACATGGTTAACGTTGTTCAGGTACATGGAGTAATACTGAAACTGCTTGATTACAAATGATTCTGGTAGGTGGAGAGGGCGTGTTTCTTATTCGATCATGGACATCATCCGATTCCTAAATTACGATCGACCGTTCTAGATTTTTATGATTGATTTTCCATGACACGCAGCTGAACAATCTTTGAAGAGCACACAATGTGTATCAGTTCAAGCCCACCGTTGCAAGAATTATCCATCAATCTAACCACCTATTGTTAGCGAATATCATTGTAATAGTTACTATGCAATTGTGTCAGCCTATTCACTACAATTTCAAAAATGTCGAAGTACAACTATTTGACCGTCTCTTGCGGTAATATGGTCTTAGAATCTACCCAATGATGTGGAGTGCTGTGGAAAAACATTTGCGTCAGCCACGATTCCAAATATAATTTCTAATATAGTCGCGATGATTTGTGGTTACGATGATGTTCTGCTTTGAGAAACAACACGTGAAAGACGAGATTACGACAAAATCTCCCAAATCCAGGGACGAAACGTTTGGTTATATCAGTGTTTGATTCGTCACGATTCAGAATGAATTACTGAATGGTCATCGGCTCGTCATCGTTGTCAGATTTCAACTGCTGTTGGTAACAAACAGGTTGTCTTTCAGCAACAAAGCCGGTTTTCAGTCACTGTTTCCATATGAGTGAGTCACGCTCGTTCAGTAATAATATATTTCCAAACCTGTTAAACTCATGGTCTTTCCGATCGGCCAATCGGGCTCTTCTTTCACTGAATTACCTTCTTATTTCCACTTCACTAAAACTACATACTTAGTAAAATATGCTCAGAATTCTACAACTTCCAACAAACGAGCACAACTTTTCATGTGAGATGGATGTGTACCTTTGTGGTATCGTTGATACACTTTTTGGAAAGAAAAAAAAAATTCCTCAAGTCATCACAGAACTTGATTATTGTTGCTTTTTTGCATTTGTGGATTTCATCATTTCAAAGACAAAGACCATATTTCATATGAGTTAATATAAGATCTCATAAGTTTTGGCATTACAACAATAAACACCAGTTTTATTAATCAGAAGTAATTGAAGTTGCATAACCACACTATTCAAGGTATGCGTCATCAGCCTGAACACATTTCTGCCATATCTCAGGCAACAAATCAATGCCGCTTTGTGCAGAATTCCTTGAGCTTTCTCTTGGCGACAAATTAGTCTGTACTTATCGCAACACGACCGTCAACGAAGCTTTCATTCGCAGTTGGTTGCTCTATGAGTACGAATTGTGACGCGATGCACAGACCGCCTTCGAGATCTCCACCCTGCATAGACTCAATGATTTGTGTCCAAGCGAACAGCGTCGTCTCGGTTTTTCACCGAGTTTTGTGCCGGTAACATCACTTGAAGGACGAGCTGTGCCCCGAAGGTCTACGCAAAGTCTATCGAGAGGTCGTCATCGAAGCAACTGAATTGAATATGTTCAGGTTCATGGCGCATACTTTGAACAATGTAGTTGCGCAGTTTTGATTGAAATTGGTGGTAAATTTGGTGCTTATTGCTATAAAGCCAAAACTTATGAGAAAACCTGATGCTCGAGTACGGCATGCATATATCTATGGTACATATGCGTTTATATACACACATATATATGTATATATATACATATATGTGCGTATATATATATATATATATATATATATATATATATATGTACATATACCTACTTACATGCGGTCCGTAGGCCTACATGTGTGATTGATACTAACACTTTTCCATATTATGAAATGATGAATGCATTTTTATTTTAAATGACCCTTTGTCAAAACTCAGTGTGCGAATCCCAGCACCTCCTTCCATTCGATCCGTTTCCTCGCATTATTCATCCTCTACAAAGCTCATCGAATTATTCACCTCTTGATTTGGCTGCTACTTGAGGATTTCGTCTTCTTGTGGAATGTGATGGAATGTCTATTGGAACGGTTCTCGTTGTGTTTGAAGATCGATAAATGAATAACAAATAACTGGAAAATAAATAAATCTAACAAAAACAATTAAAATATCAAAGATCAAATAAATTCTTTGACCGAAGGAATTTTTTTCGATGAATATAGAGATTTTTTGGATGAAATCAATAAGATCAGCTATTGTTGTCATTTCAAAACAAGATGTGTTACGAAAGAAACCTTGTGACAAGTGTCGACCACTACCACCACCAACCACTATGTTTCATATCAGCTGTGTATCGATCCAGCCAGTAGGCGGCCTTGAACAGGTTTATTCTTCTCAGGACGTCGAAAGTTCTTTACCAATGTTCTTTTCACTCTTCTTTCACAATCTTTCCGATGTAAACAATTCTTCATAGATGAATTATTTCGAGGTAAAAATCGGCCATTTTTCTCAGATGTTCGCATGAGATATCATGTCAAGTTTCACGGCCATTGCAATCAGATCCTAATGTTTCCTTTTTGCTCTCAAATTCAAATGTTTTTCGAAAAGTTCTCGTTTTGACGTGTCATCATTGATTCATTGTTTTCTCGATGAACAAGCAAGAGGTTGTTGTTGTTGTTGCTGTTGTACTATCGATTTCCAAGTTGGTGTTTCCATACTCTGAAGAAGGCGAAATTCGCCGAGACGGTACCTGTTGTAAGAAATATCAGCTTGGTGCAAAAGTAATTGCGGATCAGAAAACCAAAACAATGTATAGCACAGCAGATTTATTTGAAATATATTCTTATATCAAACGGTAAATTTTCAACAGTGCATAGACCGCGATTACTTTCGCACCAACCGAGAGTACAATAACAGCCTCATGTTTGCTCTTCAAAAATAAAACATATTAAACGTCTGTGAATTTCGAAGGCAGCAGAAAGTCGGCCTTGAGAATCATCATTGAGTTAAGCTGTTCATCCATGTTATTTAGTTTATTGATTGCCAGAGAATCCACTAGGCAACATTGAGGACGAGGTGCTCTTGATAAGATGTTATTACGAAGCACTATGAACGTCTGTTTAGGAGGAGTTCAACTTCCTTAAGACATCGAGAGTTCGGCTGAAATCACTCTACCAGTACCGGCCGGTATTTTCGCGATATACCAAGTAGGTTTTCTTGATGATGAAAAAAAAGGTTCGAAAACCCCGAGTCAATTGGCAGGAACTTAATATAGAAAATTTCTGGTTTAAGAAGTTATTAATTCATCTATCACAGAATCCAACACTCTTTGACCAGAAATAATGCGGAACTTCACGCGGCATTCAGGAATATGACGTATCAACTTTTGTATAAGCTTAACTGCTTCAATTACTTGTTAATGTTAAAAAGAGCGAATTGAAGGAAGTTTTATCGTACCATTCTTTTCGCGCTTTACAGGTTTTCTGAAATAGTGCACTAGTGCGAGTGAGTGCTTAAGCTCAGCGATTTTTGGTTAATCCACTCGTTTTCGTTGATAAGTAGATGCGAGGATGTGAACAAATGTGTTTAATGAATACATTAATACAGTAAAGTACTAACACACTGGCTGACGTTTCAGCGGCTTCACCTTCTTCAAAGCTTGGGAAGGTCGGCTTGTTTTGTAATCCGCTCAGTAAAGTAGTTTCATAACCCCAGCAGAAAGACGTTATTAACAAAATTGGATCACATAGTAGAAAACTTCTTTTTTTAGAAACACTCGCCATTCAGGTGTTCCTGAGTCTTCCGATCATTCATTAGAGACAAAGCACTCACAGTCTTACAAGCTTTCGCATCTGCTTATCAAGACAAAATGCTGAATTAGTCAATTTATGCCAAAGTTAATGATACCCGGTCTTGGGAAATTTTTGTTTACTCAGTTCGACCTTCTGTTTTTCTTCAAAATTCACTTTTTTCTTACCAAATTCTGTTATTTCCCTAACTTTTGTCGTAAGAGATGAAAGAAAATATTCTTGGTGTCGATTAATCACCAAGGGGTTTGCCATGTATTCGACTTCATTAAGATCGTTAGAGGTGATCGAATACACGTATAACCTATTCAATGACTCACGATGGCTTTACGATTTATCAAATCAGTGCTGCTAAACTCTTAGACAAGAGTTCAGTACCTACATACCGACCTCGCAGGCTAAGGCTCAATAAGTTTGGGACGCAGAATCGAACCACTGACTCGCATGTGTGTTACAGGACACCGCCGAGCACTGTAACACACATGCGGGTCAATGATTCGATTCTCTTATTTTTGTCCAGAATGTATTTGTGGTGTCCGGCAGATTATGTGGATTTTCTCATCTTCACGACGAATTTGAGCATTTCTTCCTGTTATTTGATAAGCTTGCATGGATTTTGGAGATTTTTTAGTAGTCTAATTATAGTTGAAAAAAAGCTCACTAGTTTTTCTCGATTTAATGGACAATTTGATTTTGTTCTCACGTTGTACTTTATGTTAACATTAGTTTTACAGTAACAGTGGCGGCATCTGAACTGTCTTCGTTTGCTTCCCGTGTATGGGGAGGACTACAGTCGGCCGTAGTTGGTTCCAAAGCGAGGGATACAACTAGGTCGGAAGATAAACAGAGGAATTGTCGAATAGAGAAGGAGAATGCAGTTAGTTTATGTGAAATTATGCCTTTTAACTGCTTAATTGCTGAGAATCGTCTCCAATGTTATTGAAGTTTCTGAGTGAATAACTCTCACATGTCCCATTTTGTGAAGTCCGATAAGTTCTTTTTGATGTTTTTGGGAACATTTCGTAATTAAGGTGCATTCTCACTCCCTTGGCCTTCTACTCCCCTCACTCTCTCCCCTTGGGATTCAAGGCCTTTTGCAGACCTTTATATCAAGCGATAGCTCAAATCGCGGCCTTCTATTATTGTTTCTGTCTCAGAAAAGGCCTTTTTAGTGCGCCGTAGCGGCAAAATCGAGTCTCACACTCGGCGCGTATTTTCGTTCTTTACTTGAAGATTTTTTATCCGTTTCATCAAAATTTCTGAACTTTCTTCGCTTAAATCGTAAAAGAAATTTTGTCCTATCGTTCTGTTGGCTTAGGCTTCCATTTTCTTCACATATTATCAAATAGATCCTCTACTAAGCCTAAACTTAGGAGTGCAAACCTTATTTGCTTTTTGCTCTCCCTTTGCTCTTTGAAGACCTTCTCAGGGATCAAACTTAGTTTGAAAATCACCTAAATATGCTATCAAATAACTACTAAAAATATTTCAAAAAACCATGCACAGGCCCCAGCCTCCTCGCTGCCGTTTGTTGCCAATGTTGTGGAATTTCGTCCACCCAGCCATTCCTTCATCCAGGTCGAGGAAAAAGTGCGCGTTGAGTGTGAAACGTGATTTTATCTTCGATGTCATGGTGCCCCAAGAAGGCTTTTCCACAGAGAAACCATAGTAACGAAATTAGCGAGATTCAAGTTATCCAGTGACTACTAAATGTCTGTGGAGAAAGCGCAGAAGGTCCTCGCGATGAGTTGAAAATGCATCTTGATAACAGAATCGTACTTTTTTCTTTGTTGCGATATTTTTCTATCTCGTAACTATAAGCTATTTTTCACTTTCTCTGTTTTCAGTAATACAGTCAGGGTTCAACATTACCTGTTATTCATTTTATCCTTCTTCGTTTAAAAAAGGTTTTTGTAATTCTTCCGACTTGTTTTTATTAGGTCGTTTCTTAAGTTCTGACACCAAACCAATAAATCCAAAATTTATCAACCGGAGGCAAGTGAAATCGCATGATTTTGGTATCCTCCAATTGCGCATTTTCTTGCGAACATTTTGGTGTAGAACTTGCCTTTATTTGCTTTGAGATAAAGCTGTCTTGGGAACAAACTCGCTTACTACTCGTGTACGAATGGCGAGTATGGGGAAATGCTAGTGAACCGGCGTGCAAGATTAATGGAGCTTGCAGCGATGATACGCTTATAGAAAGGACGGCTAGGATGTGGCCCGTGAAGTTCAAGGCTGCCGAGAACAGTCTAGAGGACCAGTCTCGCTCAGGTCGTCCACAGAAAGCTTCATAAGTCTTGCGCTTGCGCATAGATTAGGTAGCGCTGTATGGAGTTTTGTACTGATCATTCAATAGTGGAGAAGTCCACTTAAGTTAGAATTATGAAGTTGATGGTGTAGCGAGACGTATAGCCGCTAAATTCGTCAGTCGAGCACAGATATTAGTTACCATACAAGCCTGGGTTTCGTGTTTTCTGAGTTCGCGTAATATGTCTGTTTGTAGCAAAGACCACAATTTCATAATGGGTCATTTTTGCGTTATGTCAGCCTTTGCAGTTTCGATTCACCTTCAAATGAGTCATGAATTCATTGCTATTTGTCGATTTAATATCAAATTTCTATGAACAAATATATTTTCTTGACTACGACAGTCGATTTCCTCACTGCTTCTATCGGTTGATATGGCCTTTTACACTGACGTGGTAGCTCGGAATGTTTGATACAATGAATTGTTGTCCAACGTAAAACGTCTATAAAGATAGTACAGTACGTGATACATTGACTATCTTATGAAATAAATCGCTTTTTCCTGTAGAATGCATTGTCATTCAGAAGAAAGAACGAAACGGGGTTCAATTTCGGCCTCAAGTTTGAGATGGCTCCTCCAATATCTACCAACTTTTTCCAAATTAATTTACATAAGCCTCAAAATTAACCAACTTCTTGTCAAGTTAGTGTTACATTTGCGACAAGTGACCTCTATAGAGGTCATGGGCTTTTCGAACTTTTTGCCTTCCGCGTGCAGATCTCAATGCATGAATCAGTTAGTTCAATGAAAGTTTCGCTCCTATAAATCTGCCTTTTTTTGGCCTAAAGTCTCATTTTTGGGCAACAGGGAAAACCAAACCGAGCAATGGAACAATGACGTCAAGAAACCAGTTTGCCTCGCCTTCATTAAAGATGTCTTACTAAATAAATAGTTATCTCGATGCATATAAAAAGGACAAGATAAAAGAAAGGAGGGAAAAAATTACTTCTAAAAAATGCATTTCAATGAAGGGTCGGGCCCCGTCCGCCGTAGGTCGCGCCGCCCAAAACTCTCATTTGAATGTAAGCATGCATTGTGCTTATCTTTTGTTGACAAATTGAAGGATTTTATCAGGCTGGCGATACAAGTGATCGATCGCTTAAAGTTCTTGCGGAATTTGTTGAGCGAATAGCTGAGAAAAAAGTTGAAGGAATCGTTAAGGAGTACAGGTGCGGCTTTTCTTGACCCTTTTACATGCTGTGCATCGGTTTGAGTCCGGATTCAGGATGATCCTTATGTTGAAAATATGTTCATCACTAAATAATGAATCTATTTGTAGGCGACTCGACAATTTCTATGACACAACCGCTACATATGAAGCATTTAAATCGAATATGGTTAAAAACAGATACTCAGGTATTTTCTTCCAACTTCAAAGTGGGTTATACATGTTCGGTAGATCCTATGTACAGAATGTTGTGAAGCAAAAGATTAGGATTTATGCATTGTTACTCAGCACAGGGAACATTATTCTGTTTCTCCGCTGAACTGAGTTGTCCTTCAACCTTCCTTATTTCCTGAGGATTTTGGTTCTTTCATCTTTCTTATCGAAAGTAGAGAGAGACCGAGTGGTAAGTGATGCACGTCACGAGGAAGTTATCTAGAATAATGGTGATGATTCCCTTCTCCTTCGACCCCTTCCCTAGTACACTCATGCGTTTGAAAATTGCCAGCTTTGGCTAGCACAATATTCTGCGACACTCATGAGAAGGACGAAATCCTCGAGCACTTGTCGAAACAGCACGCCTAATGCTTGAAGACTTTTGAGACAATAAAGGAGAAGAAACGAATCAAATGCTAGAAGTAGCGTGATCTCCCCAAGCGAAAGTGATGACGGGTCGAGTAATATAATAATAATAGTAATGGTAATATTAATATCAATAATAATAATAATAATAATAATAGTAATAATAGTAATAATAATAGTAATAATGGCAGTAATAATAATAACAATAGTAATGATAGTAGTAATAGAATTCTTCTCATGAGAGATTTCTCAAATTTCAAACTGTGAACATGTGTTCCTGATTCCAGCTGACATAATGAGGCTTCTGAGGAGGGTGTGTTTCGTTTTCGGCACACCACTATCTAGAGTCCTATTTCGCTAGACACAAATATTCCACTATTTTGAAGTCATTCGTTAGGTCAAGAAACGGCAAGTTCAACAATGAACTTGTCTTCTTGATAGGCCGACTCGCTACTCTGTAGCAGCGAAGAGAAAGTTGCGTTTCATCTTCGTTGCACCATGTTTGCGCGGCTAGCGTCTGTGCTTGGCTTTTCATCCAACTTTCAGGGGTCATTCGAAATGACAGGCGATGTTTTCCGAAACTGGGTTTGGTTCCCAGAAAGGCCTTGATAGTGCACCGTTATAAAGAAAGGGATATTACTTTTTTACCTTAGGAGTTTTCTTGTCACATGATAGTTACACATATACCAAAAAATCATGAGCGTGTAGAGGAAATTATGGAATCCCACAATATCAAAAGAAACGTAAGAATTTTATTTGAAGCGAGGAAAAAACTCGATTAAATAGCGAAAATCGGGACCTTTCGGGGGACAGTTGAAATCGCTGCGCACAGCGCCATTCGAATCGAACTGGCATTATATGCAATGTACACTAACAAAATTATTTTCGGCAATCTATCATTCATTGTCTTCTAATACTAAATCATGCTGACTCTTGGATATTGTTCAGAATAAAAGAATATCGGTACCAAAGATTTACATCGTAACAGAGTCTGTGCCTCTCACTACAACTGGCTAAGTGTTAAAATCAGTTTGACTGCGATGTAGGCGAGCTTCTCTACAAAAGAATTTGGTGGGTATGTATAAAAACATGGGTAGTAAGAACAGAGAAACCTGAAATCTTTTCGAAGTGGAAAAAAATCGTGATTAAATTACGAAACTCGCTCGCCGCTTGCGAATCGTTATGCCCGCAGCGATTTCAACTGTTGTGCTGGAAGGACCAATTATTTTCTTCTGTTTTCTTTCACGATCGGTAACTACCTTTCCTAACCTGAGGACAGCGCTCACAGCTTTCATTACAGATGTTGTGTGTATCGATCCCACACGAGTAAAGCTAGGATTCGGTGAAAAGGAATTTGGAGATTATATTCACGCAAATTATGTCAAATCTCCGCTTTTGACTACTAAATTTATTTGCACTCAGGTTTGTGTTCTACGCTATATTTATTCCTTAGATGA
Organism: Parelaphostrongylus tenuis; assembly: GCA_019055375.1. Taxonomy (NCBI): domain Eukaryota; kingdom Metazoa; phylum Nematoda; class Chromadorea; order Rhabditida; family Metastrongylidae; genus Parelaphostrongylus; species Parelaphostrongylus tenuis. The sequence continues at coordinate 28,146 of JAHQIW010000372.1, forward strand.
GTCTCTTATCACAGTCATGATGTAGGAAAAGTCAACTTCACCTGTGTTAGTTTTGCATGAATATCAGGATGGGATGCTTCGAAAATTCGTAGTGCTGGTTGTTCGATCTGTGTATGACATGTACTCAGTACGATGTACCGAGAAAAAAAGCAGAAAGCTTGAATGCGAGTACTGACTGTGAAATATAGGTTATCCTTTGCAGGGTCCTTTACAGTCCACAATTCACGACTTTTGGCGAATGATATTTCAAGAGAGGATAAAATCTATTTTGATGTTATGCAAGTATGTTTCTTGATATTTGTTGAAAGTGAGCTGGTGATTCACATATCTAGGTCTATCTTCTTTCCTAGTTTTTTTTTTTTTTTTTGATAACGTAGACAATTTCAATGTGAACCTTTAGAAAATTTCGATAATTGTAAACTTCATTTATTGAAAGGGTGTCTACACGTTCATATCAGCTCTAATCCAGCGACTGAAGAAATGGCGATAACACAATATCATGTGCTATCACCATAAAGTCTCCCCATCCCTGTTATAAAGAAGGTTCAGTGTGGGGCGTGCCACTGATGAAGCGGACGAGACCGCCGAAACGTACGTATGTTATCGACGTACCAATCTCGGAAGGGCTTTAAACATCCTCACGGACTATAATGCACTTTCTTGCCTCATCTATACTTATGCTTTGAAGTGCCGCGGCCTAGTGGTTGTGATGTTGGTCACGGCGCGCGTGGAGCCAAGCTCCCGCCTCCACTTCCCTCTGGCAGTCAACAACAAGTCATTTGGAACGCCACAGCAGGGATATCCCCGAGATTGCAAGGAAAGTCGCTGAACCAGTATTCTACGCCGTTCAAGAAGTAGACGAAAAGCAAGCTGAATGCTAGAAGTAGTGAGATCTGCACAGAAAAAAAAAAACATTGCGATGACGGATCAAATAAAGTGCTAAAGCAAAGTTCTTACTTTGAAAAAAAAGGAAGGCTAAAAATGAAGCTTTTGAGGCGAATTGCAATCGATTTCATTCACCATCGTTTGAGGTGACTGAACACATATGTGACCCTTATGTGGGGTGTCATACCGATTCAAGTCAGTGTTGCTATCTCGCTGGCAAGTCTGGTACCAATTCACCGATTCCGGAGGATGGAAAGCTTGGTGAGTCTAGGAGTCGGGGTGAATAACGACCACACCTGTGCTGCATGGCATCTCTTGCACCCCTGAAAGAGATACAAGCAGAGAATCAATTCGTCGCGACTACGCCTAATTTTCGTGTGTTTCCTAACTCGTCATACCCCTATAGAAGTCACACTGACTACGATATCCCATAGTTTAGAAGCTTCTCGCGATTTTTGTTAAGTGTTTCGGGTTGTTCTCTGCGTTTTGAGAAAACTTCTACGGTCCTTTTATCCCCTGCATGCTCGATGTTCTTCTACACATTTCTTTTTTTCACCTATACACAGCTCATGTTTGAAGGAAATTACTCCCGCTGTGCAGTCGTATCCCGTCAGCTTTTAATGAAGTCATATGAGTTGAACAAAGAATCCTACATTTACCCTGTGGTTTTTATACCTTCCCTTTCCCATTCTTAACAATACTCTAAAGTCATCATAGCGATTGAAAAGTAGAGAACAACGAATTGCTTGGTTCAAAAAGGTTGGGCGTCTTCGCGCGTTCTTGCTGGCTACTATGTTCAAATCACACGCTCTTCAGCAGCAATAGTTTTTCTCCGAAAATGAAAAATTATGTGCAAATTCGTCGAGAGGATACTTTTTTCAAGGACGCAGAGACATTTTCGCAGAGGAAGCTACTGTTTAACATCTGCTCGGGATAAACTACGAGTTGGCAACAAGAATTATAGGAACAGATTTCTATGCATCGAAATGAACTATCGGAAAGAAAATGACCTCTGTAGAGATTATCCCATTCACTGTATCCCATTATAAATGACCTGTACAGGTCATGTCGATGCGAATGTATCAGATGCTTTAGATTTGTGGAAATGGAAAAAAAAAAACTTATCTTGATTAGCTGACGCGAGGTTGATAAAACAGTTGTAGAAATTCGGCTGACGTTTCGGCGACCCGCCTAAGAAGGCGGGTCGCCGAAACGTCAGCCGAATTTCTACAACTGTTTTATCAACCTCGCGTCAGCTAATCAAGATAAGTTTTTTTTTTCCATTTCCATATATCAATTGATTATGCCGAGGTTTATAGAAAGTCGAACTTTTGAATTGTTGCTTTAGATTTGCCTCTTCAAATTCCTTGCGCCAAGATTCGTAAGATAATTGGTCAACTCATCCAAATATGGCATCACATACAAAGGCACATAACCACGTAGTAATGATACTCAGGTGATGACACTACCTTTATGAGCGCCATACATCGTGACACACGTGACGTCTATAAAGGTCGTGTTCCAGCGGGTTAATTTGAGTCACAGAAATGTTCTCTATGACCTCTTTTACTAACTCGATAATTTATCCAACACAAATTTTGTAATGAGCATCGTTCATGCAAGTATAATCTCTGAGCATAAAAATTTTTGGTGTTTTTTGGACGAATTCATTGACAGGTAATTTGACTGTTACCAAATGGTATTTCGTTCAATTGGCTATCATAATTCATGATTATTTCAAGTACTAGGAGTACGTGAAACACACAAAAAATGGACTCAACTAATTTGCAAAACCCTCAAATGCTTACCAATTTCTTTGAACACATTCGCGACGATGTGACTTCTAAGGAGACCATTTGCAACAGAATATGGGGATAGGTGTGCCCTCTGTAGATGTCTTTTTCTTTTTTATTTATTCAGCTTCTGTTCCTCTATACTGATAGATTCTCTAATGTTGAATCGATCAGTCGATGGATTATCTAATGTTAAACCGCAACGCGTTTATGGGAGAATGTCTCATTAATAACTTACCACTGATTTCTCAGTTGGGGACACCATGGCTGAAAGGTTGTAATACTTGTCGCAGCGCGCGTCTAGGCGGGCTCCAACCCTCAACTCTCTCCGGCAATGAATAACAACGCCCTATGAAACGCCATAGTCAGGTTATTCTTGAGACTGCAAGGAGGCTCGCTCAGGAATAACCTACAACGTTCAAGAGAAGACGAAACAAGGAAGTGAATGCTAGAATTACTGGGATACGCACAGTGAAGAAAAAAAACACTGTTGAGATGGATCATTAGAGTGTCTAAAGTGTGCGTTTTTTCAATTTCGGCGAGAGACTTAGCAGCTGAAGCTAGTGTGTGGTCTGCTCAGCGTGGAGGAGTATAAATGCATCGGCCTCGAAAAGCTTGCATCACATACAATGGTGTGCCCATCGCTTTTAACTAGCAGTTCGTTGTTTTACGATTTTCAATCGCTATGGCTGGTGACTTTTGGGTACTGCAAGGTATGGGGGATTAATAACACCACACGGTAAAAATCGTGATATTCCGTGCACAACTTGTTCAGTTCCCCCAAATACTCGTGGCATATGATCCATCGACTGTCAAACCTCGCAATATACATTCAATATAGTTTTTAAGAATGTTCAAAACTTACTCGAGGTTTTGTATGCCACAGCCATACACACGTGTTTCGGAGGTCTCGCCCTCCTCGTCAGTGGCCCACGTCTCTCATTAAGCCCTGCACTCTAGCAAGAGGGGAGGCGAATGTGGTGACGACGCAATGTACTGTGGAACTGTCCATAATCGTGTCCACTTTTCAGTCGATGTATCGTGGCTGGTAGAACATAATTGATCCATGGCATCGACTGTTTTCTAAAACCTCGCAATATAGGCATACCAAACCTCGGGTAAGGCTTCAAACATTCTTGAAAACTATACTCATAGCATATGATTGCATGAGGGGCGAGTTTTTTTTTTCTACACAAAAGAGTTGTGTTTGTCGAGAACATGAGAGGATGTGTAGAAGAGCACTGAGCACACTATGGTAATAAAAACGTAGAAAATTTTCTGAAAAACTGAGAAGAATTTGATTATATGACACAATTTGGCAGAAGCTTTCAAACTGTGGGATATTGTGGCCGGTGTGACTCTTCTAGGGTCATGGCGAATCGGACAAAAATTGACGTCGTCCCATGAGCGTGTCAACTGAAATTAGGCGCTTGTACGCGAATATGTTGGAATTAAGAATTGTAGTAACATGTATTGAGTAGTAGCTTGCACCAGTAGCCCCATTTTCACCCATCAAACGTCGGAGCGAAACTTCTTCTCAAATCCCGTAGTGTTCTCAATCTCCGAAGTTCTCTACTAGTCGAAGACAGTCGTTTATTTTCTGAGAAAGCAACAAGTCCGTAGCACATGGAGTGAGATCTCCTCGTACAAATGTTAAATGATTTATTCTGAAAAAGCTCCAGTTTCATAGCTATTATTTTGAATTCTTGAAAAGATATCTTTGTTAGGTTATGTGAAGACGGTCGACCGAAGTGTTGTATTTATTGGCCGGAAGTGGTTGGAGAAACAAAGTCATTGCCAACTCTGAAGGTCACCAACACAGGAGAAGAAATCGATGAATTCGCCTCAACAACATCACTGATAGTTGAGCTGAATCCAGAATACAGTACGTATTCTTTAGTTTGGTTTACTTGTGGTAGTATCAGTGTTCTTTCTACTTATTCTTTTGTTAAGCCCTAGCTGATGGAGAATTGTCGCCTGAGCAACGGGACCCCTTGTCGCTCCGGCTCTACCGGTGGACTACGTGAGTGCATGTCTATACTTTAACATCGTCTGCGCAAAATCCATTCTATCAAAATGCTTTTCCACTTATTGGGCTATGAGAGTCATTATGTATAACAGCTGTCTTTGTATTGAATAATAAGCACAGGCGAACATAGCCAGAATTTAGTGTAGTATTGCGAGCATCTGTCAGAAACATGCTAAATGAGCAACTTGTGTATTCTTAGATTGGATATGGCCCGCTTTTCACCATTCCATATCAGTTTAAGTAATTCTGCTCTATGTCATACCGTGTATTTACAAAATTCGCAATTTTTCCGTGATGAATCTCTGTTCAAGGTGGCCCGATCGAGGTGTTCCTGATCACAATTCATGTCGAATACCTCTTCAACTGCTTGATCGGTAAGTCTTCATTTAGCTTTTATCGGTTTATCGATTCGTGAAGTGGTGCAGTTGTTTTTCAGGGTACGACATGCTCCATGCGTGATTCATTGTTCAGCTGGAATTGGGCGGACAGGAAGTATCCTTGCCCTCGAAATGGCGCTTCAAAAAGTAGTCGCGGGGAATAGAATCGACTTTGAACAGGCATGGTTTTTTGTTGATTTGCGATTCTAGCTGTCTCCGTGAAATAGAGAAACACTGGTGATAAACATACGTGACCGTTTTGCTTCTATCTTATTGTGAATGCTTGTGAGATCAGATTTGAGTTCTGTTGCAGATTGGACGTGAATTGCGGTGTGCCCGAGCGCAATGTATCCAAACGGAGGTGCAGTATCTCTATATTCACCGGGTGATGATCGAGAATGCCCTTTTACACATAAATCTAGACGAATCAATAAGAACAACAGGACAAAAGTTTTTGCGAGATTATGACAGCAAAATGCGGAAATAGGAGGATAAATCTGTGATGATTTGTTTTACGATGACGCCATCAAAAATACTTGCTGGTCAAGGAAATGCTAAACAAATGAATACTGGCGGGAATATCACAAGTGATGAGGCGGATATAGTCCACTGCGCAAATGTAAATACGTATAAATATCATGGCTATGCTTTGTCTTTAGTATCGTCCAAAAACATTGTTTTTCTCAACTTGTTTTTCAGATGAAACTAAAGACAAGGAATCTTTGTTTTTCAGAAAAGTATTTGTGGGAGTAACAGTCCATCTGTGTTGGCTATGCAAATCTTTGAACTTTGGGCGGGACATGAATCCGCGTATCACGCTTTCTGAGGGCGCGTGCTATCCATCATTACCAGGTCTCCTGTTCTGCTAGCACTTTTCTGTGATACCAGGTATCGCCTCTGTGAACAACCAACCAGAACAGGGGTAGCACGCCCCTTCTCTGGAAAGGGTGAAACACGAGTTCAACTCCCGACTAAGGTTTAAAGTTTTGTATACGACCCAACATCATTGGATAGATAGTTATAACATCACATCGTTATGAAAATAGCGATTGAATAAATAACTCTTGTCGATCACATTTGTGTTGGATTTGATGCATACTGGATGTGGCGAGAAATGAAGTGTAGTCTTAGGTGACCATGAACAAAGAATTAATGTCTCAACGAGTGTGTTTATAAACAGTTCTAAAAGATGAGACGTTTGATAAAACTTAGATGAAGCTTATCTCAGATTTACGTGATGGTATAATTTTTTTTACAAATATCGTGCGGCTATCGGCCTTTGGAGATATATCATGCCATCTGTATGATTAAGTATTCGTCTACTAGGTTTGTTTTTGATTCGACCAAGCTTAACTTTTATCGGTAGTCTCATTCCCGAGAAACTTAACTACAAAACGATAAACCATTCATAAAAAATCCATTCTGAACTGACCTAAGGGTACAGATTATCTATTGATTTTGTACGACTTTTGCATTCTTTGTTAATATCTTTTGCTTCACTTGGTCACGATAAAAACGAAATCAAATGAAGTATCAGTCGTTGTGACTAGGGGTGGTGTTCATCAAGCTCTTCACTTAGTCAACAGCATAAAGGATACAATGTCGTTCTGCCCTGACGCTGGAGAGCAGTTATTGCTAGGGTTAAATTTGGAAGTGGTTGAAGAATTAACTTTTGTTCAACTCCTCATTGAAAGTATTACGAAGGTGTTGACACTGGAAACGTTGATGAACATTGAGGCTTAGGCATCTTTCGATTACCGGCCAAGAGTATGGAGCAAGCGAAATAGATGAGAAGTCTGCCGCATGAGCCGTGAAGAGCCACATTAGTCACCACTTCATCAATTTTGGCTCTAAAGAGATCGAGTCTGAAATGAATTAACAAGTTTTATTTAGATGTAGTGAATCGATCCATCTTCTGCATTAATAGTACGCCTGCTTTTCCATTCAATCATCCAGACGTGCTTGATGGATACAATGATACTTCGAGGCTCCCGAAATTCCCACTTAATGATTACAAGATCAATGTCTGTTATTTGTCAATGTCATAAGACAAAGCGCTTATAGCTACACCACCGCACAATCTGTGATGTCTTGAAAGCAACTCTCAATGAATGGAAACGTTGTAGTTGTTGCTACAGACGCCATAAGAAATTTGGGGCACAGTTTCTATTTATATACGTCTCAAGAGATATACACTTAATGCAGCCAATGTTTTGAAAATTCCTTCGTCGTGTTGTTTAATCAATTTCACAAGCAGTGTTGAGCGAGAAGTTTTAGAATACGAGAAATATATCTCATAATTAGTCAACATGTCATGTGGTTTGTTATGGACTCTTATACAGCCCGATACACGTGTTTCGGCCTTGCAGCCTCGTCAGTCGGGCAGCCCTTCACCTTTAGATAGTGCTCTAGGGGCCCCTACATCCCTCTATAAAGAGTAGACGACAACGAACGAGTTACACAATCGCAAAATAATAGTTATGAGATGTATTCAATTTTGAGCGTGGTTTTAAGAAAACATTCGAAGCAAACGGTACAATATCTAAAATATACCAGCCAAGAGCAATCGAATGTCGAAAATTGCCGATCTAGTGATTTTTCACTTGACGACGATTGTGTAAAGCGTTCGTCATCGCCTACTCTTAATAGGGGATGTAAGGTCCCCGGGAGGACTGGTTAAACCCGGGCTTTGCCCGACTGACGAGGCTGCAAGGCCCAAACACGTGTATCGGGGTGTGCAAGAGCCACATGACATGTTGGCTCAAATAATAATCATGAGATATTTTGGAATTTGAGCATATGGAATGGAATTAAGAAATCTCAAGAAAGCACTCGAAACAGACGGTGTAATATGAAGAATATTAATTGTTTGGAATCTCATAGGGTGATGGTTGCGAATATGCTATGTGTATCAGCTTAAGATTGCGAAGATTGGGTTCTTCAGGTGGTTGATTGTTGGACTTCTCACTCTTCAAGTGTCACTGTGATTATTTTCATATACGTAGTAAAGCTGCTTGCAATACATTACTAAAAATAATTGTAGTTTTCGTACTTATTGCGCACTTCAGCTTTGACTGCTTCTCACTCGCCTTCTGATAATCTTCCAGTGTATTTTCCACGTGGAGACCACTGTGCACGATTCCCATAAACTACCATCTCTGGATTAAAGAGTTTGGCAGTTGATGTGAACCGTGCGTGGTTGATCTTAACGAAAACAGATCAAAGGAAGACTCACACAAAGCGAGTCCAAAGACAATCGAAGCGAAATAAGATGAAGTTCATTGTAAGTGCTGTTCAAGAATTTTTTCTTCAAGAGTTTTGCATAATAGATTCAAATTCTTACCAGTTTATGGCATTGACGGAAAGTTATCAGCGCAGTTCGCAACACACTTCAGCACGTGGTAAATGTATCTACATACAAATAGTCATGATGACATCTAACACATGCATATAATCTACAAATTACCTATAAAAGTCTTATCGATGATTTGCCACTCCACTGGGGTAAAGGAATTCGCTTAAGAGTTGAGCATTACGATTGAGCTGCAGCAGATAAATCTCTGCCTCATCCTGAAAGACAGAGTCTCTTTGCATCACTAATATTCCGTCGTTTGCAAAATTATCTCATTCGAAAATCAGTATTTTTTTCACATATGATCAATTATACGGAACGAATTTTCAGTTCCGATGCTTATCACAGCAGTCTTTATTGGATAGGTCATCGAATGATAGCAAAGAGTACAACGAAAACACTTACGCGGCAAAGTAATCTGTTACAAAAGGGGGAGTGCATAACATCTCACGTCTGTCAACCATTAACAGCGATCTCGTAGGACACTTATCTCCGTGATCATGGACCACTTATTAGTTACTGCTTTTTTATCGAAACGTTGTGCACCAGCGTTTGCATGAAAGCTTCACAATTTTCAGACTGTTGTAATGTTTTGTACATTACAGTATCGTACAGTTTTCGTTTCACCCAGGGCCTGCCTTTGATATTTTCGACCATTCAAATTCGAAAAAATCACTTGAAAATCTGATTTTTTCCTGATCCATGTGCCCTCAAATCTGATATATTGGTGACACGTTTCAGGTACTGAGTCTAATTTTTCTTCAAACAGCGTAAACTCACTTTACCTCTGCGAAAACGTCCAAGTCTAAACTCTCCTTTTTGTGTTCCCTCTTTACAATACAATTTCCTTTCATGGATTTATCTTCAATTTCTTCTTGCCTATATCACATGTAATTTTTACGCTTTTTTTGTCGTATTTCTTTCAAAACGTTTCCATTCTATGCTTACACTCGAAAGAGGTCGCGCCAGGAGTCATCAGAAGAGGTGTCTTGGTAGCACGTGGTCGTTGGTTTGAGTGCACTCCTCGGATCATCAATCCCTCTAGATTCCGGAAAATTGGTATCAGATTGCTGGACAACCATTGTATAAGTCGAATATTCATTCAACCACCTCTAACAATGCTGAATGAAGTGGAATTCATGGTGCATTATTGAGGGATTGATACACGCCGAGAGCTTCATCCCTTGCCCGTGATCCTAATGAAAAAACCTTACGCCATCCAGTCACAAAATTGTAGGTCGATAATGATCGGCATTAGACAACACTGTCCATTGAGTAACGAGTGTTGCCTATTTCTTCTTCTGTGAAAAACTTGGAATCGCTGTTACCCCTTGTCATACATATGTAATTCTCCTCTTATTTCGTAAGCTCCTGTTATGTATGATCGATTTCGAAAGTCGGTTGAACTTTCAATTTTTGGACATCGCCATCAATTTTCTTTTGCTGATCTCTGTGGGTGCTCCAGCCCCGAACTAAGAGTTAGCGACGATGAACGATTTACACTCTATGCCCAGTGAAATTATTACCGAACACAGAGTGCTGTACACTCGATTGCTCTTGGCTAGTATGTTCAATATATCATATCATTCGTTTCGAGTGTTTTCTTGAGACCACAGCTCAAATTTCAATATGCCATAAAATCATTTTTAAGCCATGGTCGAAGCACGTGTATCGGGCTTTGTAAGCCAACCATTTTTCAACAAACCACACGACATGCGTGGCTCAAAAATGGTTTCATGACATATTGAAATTTGAGCTGTGGTCTTAAGATTACACTCGAAACGAATGATATGATATATTGAGACATCGCTTTATACACGTGAACGTGTGCTCCACATAGTCGATTTCATGTGAATGTGTGCTCTGTGTTTTCGTTCTGGAGTCTCTTAACTTTGACTGTACTCAGCGCTAACCTCAAAATCCCGCCTGTCATGAGATTACAAGCTAGGGCTTCCACTTGGTCTGATCCTGGTTACTGTTCCCGTGGTGCATACTATCTGTCTCATTGTAATCTGTCTATAAATTCTTGCATTTTTACTATTGAACTGCTATTATTACGACAAACGATACAATCGGAATCCGAAAAATCCGACCCAGGAGCAACCACAAGTAGTCGCGCGTGGAAAACCCACACAAACTAGCAGTTTTTTTAGGATCTAAGGCCTTTGGTAACCAACTGAAACTACACTCCTAATACCACAATCTCTACTGCACCACCACAGCTGGCTTCATGAAATATCTTTTTGTTTATTCAGTATTTTTTGCATGTATCCAATTCAAACGGTAGTCGCTGCTCATCATTAGATTGAAAATCAAAAAGTAAGGCACTTCATCATGATCACTAGTTCAACGTCGTTGAAAGACGTTCTGCAGTAAATCAATGGTTGCACTTGGACGCGAGGAACAAATGAAGCTTATGGCACCTGTCCGGTTCTATTTGTCAAAAGTGCGATCACAGTTGGCCAAAAGGTTAATTGAAAAGTGACAAATGGTGAAGATATGGAAGCATTGATTGCACCAGCATTCAGATAGGAGTTGTAACACAGCTGAGGATAGGGGATTATTGAAGTCCGCGCTTTATAAATTGTCTTTCAGAAATTCACCTGTATCACCTGTATCACCTGTCGTCCCGTTGATCGTCGAGTGACTCGAGCGGGTACCAGCAACTCTTCCATTTTTCCCTATCGCGTGCAAGAGTAGCCCAGTGGGACCTCCTTGCTCTAGGAATTCGCTGAGCATCATATCTTTCTTCCATCGCTTTCGTGAAGAAATCGGACCAACGGGTCAGTGGTCTTCCTTTAGAGCGCTTGACGTCCCGAGGAATCCAGTCGGTAACGGCTCTCGTCCATCGGTTGTCGTTGAAGCGCATCACGTGTCCGGCCCACCTTATTTTCGATATCCTGGCGTGTAGAACGGCGTCTCTGATTTTCGATCGTTGACGTAGGTCGGAAGTTCGGATCCTTTGTCTCATTTGCGAAATACGAGATACTCCTAGCATCGACCTTTCGACTGCGCGTTCGATAACGGCAAGTGATCTTTCATCCTGCTTACGTAGCGACCAGGTTTCTGCTGCATACGTTAGGGCAGGGATAATTGTCGAGTCGAAAAGGTGGGCACGGAGTCGGATGTTCTTTGTCCTCTTCACTACATCTTCGATGCTCTTAAACGTTCCCCAAGCCGCTCGTTTCCTCCTGCTCAACTCTGGGGCTAGGTCGTTCATCATGTTGATTTCACGACCTAGATAGATGTAACTGGAGCATTCGGAAATTGTCGTTCCGTTGAGCGTGAATGGGGCATTAGAAACCCATCCGTTCCTCATGAACATTGTTTTCGTTAGATTCAGTTGAAGACCGATCTTTCCACAGGCGTTATCGAAATCAGTCAACATTCGTTCCGCTTGGCTGATGTTTGGTGTTATGAGAACGATATCGTCAGCAAATTCAGAAATTCAGAAGGGTAAAATTCAGATGGGTGGCGGAGAGCGATTCCAAGACCCGGGATTGTAGAACGGAAAAGATTGGAGCAGAACTTTTTCGTTATTAATTCCAATCATAGCGAAGTACGCCAATGGTCCCATTTTCGTTCATCTGGACGAACAGCAAAAAACTATAGTCTCTCAAATTTTGACGCAACTTCTTCATATTCATTTCGATCCTTTTTGTGCTGCCTTCAGTAAAGTTCGCTGCTTATTTGGTTGTATGTCATCCTCGAAAAATTTACACAGCTGACATTCTTTATCGGCCATGTTAACTGTGCTGCGATAGGACCAAGCTTCAGTTTTGTTTTCTTTTGAGAAACTACTTTGTAATGAATATGATGCAGTCTGAATCTCTTGTTTAAGAAACTGAAGAGAGCTCGGCAAAACTGAGAGTTGGACAAAACTTTCAAGATCTTTGAAGCAACTTATAATCTTCAGTGGAGTCATCTTTTACCTGCCAATCATATAAAAAGACGATTTTAATGATAACATCCTCATCATGCACAACTTTTGTGTTCTTGGCCGATGACAGCTCCTTTCTAGCTTGCTGCTGAATCGCATCTCTGCACTGAGAAGGTCATGATCGGACCTACTAAGGAATGATGCCATCACGGATGTCAAATTTTCTACTTATGAGAACATTGTTGATTTCCGCATGAGTGATTACGCTAGGAAATTGCCGTGTACACCGGCGATCCTTTCTATTCGCAAAAGAAAAAATGTCAAAGAGACGTTCCGTGAAGAGAAATCTTCCAAGACGATTATCATTCTGATTTCAATCTGTTACCCCGAATCATTCTATCCTATATACATTTTCGTCAGCCCATTCTATTTTGACATTACCAGTGAATGAGACTGTGACGCTTTGGTAGTTGTATCTGATACAATGGATTTTGTGGCATCAATAGCAAGCACTATTCATTATGCAACCGTACACCACAAGTGCAAATTGTACGGGTTGTGCATTGGGGAGTTCGGTATGGTGCGATGCTTATCTTCTTGTCTCGTTCCACAAGAAATTTTATCGTGTGGTAGTTTGAACTTCAACGTTGAGTAATTGAACATTCGCTATAAACAATATCGTGACAATAATAACAATATAGCGAGAATGATATGCGAGAAAAATATACACAGAAAACAACTGAATATATGAAAACCTTCTCTGACAGATTGATAACGAGGTAAAAATTTACGGACCTTATGGTAAATCGGTACCTGTCCACTGTGAGCTGACAAATGAAAAAACAAGAACATTCGCTGGACAAGAACTTTTCATAGGAGTGTAGGAGAACATTCAAAAGCTTAAACTTCTCACTAGGCCCCCATGTAGCCGGTTTTCGAAAGTCTTTTTCACGTTGTTGCAGGGAAATTCCTTGTGTTCCAGACGCGCATATTCCTCGCCAAACAGAGCTCTTTCTTTGGACTAGTAGTAGTCATTTGATAGCGTAATGTCTGCTGATTCCAATGTTGTGCTTATTTTCTGAGAAAGACCGTTTCCCTGCAATGCAACAGGGAAAATAAGTTGAATTCATATCGAAGAGCAGAGGGGTCTTCGGCGAATTTACATGTCGGTTTGTGAGGTGGCCGCGTGAACTGCTGACGCCACACAGGCGCTCATATGTTCTAAAATTGATGATCATCGCGCCCATTCACACGTCCACCTCACACACCGGCACGTGAATTGGCCAAAGACATATTGGTCGCACATTAGAGTTGATTTCTTATCCCTGCTGTGTTATAGAGAAGCAGACTTTTCAGGATATGAGCACAGCGTTGGAATCAGCAAACATTACGCTATCGACAAGTACCGGCACTTCTAGGGTTGTTTCGGTGAAGATCACAAAAGCAGCATCGGGCAGGATAAGGGTATACGGATGCTAGTTATTGTCAGAAGACTGTCTCTGAAATGCAAAAAAAAAGAGAGAAGAAAAAGAAGTGAAAAATGCAGCTTATGGAGTTAAAATAAGCCAGTAACTACAGCAGCAATGGTAGTGGGTTCCATAACTTCATCATAGGTAGGTCCATACCTAATCGATTAGATTGTGGATTGATTTTTCTTGCGAATAGGACCCTTCCTGATTGACACTGATCACTTTGGACAATATACGGGTTCGGATCAATAAACCACAAGAATGCGTGGATGAAAACCCTGCAAAAAAACAAGCTCTCACAGGTAAAGGGCAAGGTTAAATTTGTTGACAGGAGGACTACGCTGTAACTCATCTGTGGGTCCAAAAGTCTTGTGCTGTGTGCATTAAGTCTGCTGCTTGTCTGTTAGACTAATTAAGGTAGAAAGTCATTTTGAATGAGCAGTCACAGTGTTTTGTACATTCTAGGCGACTGGAGATAGAATCATATAATCATATTCCCTAGAATCGTGCTTTACATCACATAAGATCTCTGTTAATGAATGTAACAATGTTTTGATTGTCGAAGACAACAAAGGCCACATTTCAATGCTTCATTAGCCGCCAACTCCAAGATATTTCAGGCACTGGACTCTACAAACAAAAAACAGCAATAACATTGTCCAGCACATGATACTACACCGGCATAGGAATGAAGAAGATTACGCGCGCGCATCCATTAACGAATGTCATCCATCCAACAACACACATTTCTAACAAGTAATAACATCAATAAAAGTAAATTCTCTATAAAAAGGCACGCGTTTCGATGCTTGTACGAGCCATAACAACCAACTAGCGATGTAAACACACGAGAGACAAAGAATGAATGAATGAGTGTTTCAGAAAAGAAAAGAAAAGAACAAAAAAGAAAAGAAAAAGGAAAGAAAAAACTCATAGAAGGAACTAACCGAGCTCAAATACCTTCGTCAAGAAGAAGAGTATCGACGAATCGGAGCTCGCATAAGATTTGAGCATACCTTACCGCCTCCTCATCTATCATTACCGGTACCAGAAAGAAAGACTGCGAAAACGTGGTGTTAGGGGAAGAACCAGTATTGACAGAAATGGAACATACGAACGACAAGAATAAAGAAACCACACAGTTGCAAGTGCTTGAACGGCCACCACACAAGAACTATGAGTGCATATCGCTTAAATAAGAGATAGTGACCGTATCCATACTTAGAACTCAGTTTAACAGCGCAAATAACAGTTTTGGGTGAAGTTGAAGATGACTTTGTGAGCTCGAATGAGTAAACGTGAATTCACGACAACAGGTGGTTTGCTCTCGATTCCGAAGCACGAGGAGTCGTTGAGGTATCCATGGCGTCGTCAACTCGTAGTGTAATTGACGGATCGGCGGTATTTGTAAGTAGATGTGAAAGGGGTCCGTGGTTAGCGTTATGCTCGCATGAATGACCATCTTGTAAGCTACAAAATGAGGTTGAAAATGAAAATGAGGAGTTTATTAAGAAATGTGTATAATGAAAATAACCATGGTACAATATGTAACCTTCTTTAACCCACACTGAACGACCATTTCAATCTTAAATTCGCCTCAAACTCAAATTTTCAGAGGTTGGAAAGAAAAAGTGGAGTTATAGATATTTTCTTGTCGATCACGGCATTTGCTAATATCAGAATGCATTTGTGGACATCACTGCGCAATCCTGGACAGAATCCAATCTGTTCAAGCGCTTAGATCATCGCTATACGATTGTAGACGATAAAAAAGCGTACTTCTACTGTTTTTGAGCAGAGTTATGATGTTCAAATCACACAAGATTGATTAAGATTGCTAAGATTGCTGAGTAGTACGAAAAATATTCGAGTTCACACAGGAGTTGAACTCGCCACGTTTCTCTCATACCGGGGTATGTGCTACCACCACACCACCAAAGCCACCGCTCTGCTGCCACTCTCTCCTTCTAAAGGGATTTACTAAAAATGATAAAGATCACTATAAACTTGGAAGTGCTTGCTCAAAGTTAACAGGTGCAACTGTTTTCAGTCACTTACCAACTGAAGTCAACTCAAATCGCTTAAAAGTTGGGTGTTAATCACTAAGCACTGATATTTCCATTGTAAGACGTGAAATGTTCCAATAGATTTAGAGATCTGATAACTTATTCAGGACAATGACAAACTGTAACCCAATCAAATCTTCATAATGGAAATGAGGAACAACCGATAGTTTGATCCATGAGAAGAAAAAAACCACTCCTGAGAAGTAATTTTTACAATAGATGATATGTTGAGTGACAACAAAGCATTGGCATCGGTGGTATAGTGGCAGTACACGTCCGCGGAGTGGATAAAAAGTGAGTTAGCCTTCTGCTTGACGTAGAGTATTTAAAACCACTCAATACTCTTAAAACCATTTGTGACATCATAACATTGTTGAAAAGCAATAAAAGTAAGGTATATGATTGGACCATGACTCATACTCCTAGGGCGTCTTTTTCAATACGAAAAGTACAAACTACAAGCTAAAAAAACCCACAATTGAGGTTTGCGAGGAGAACGCGCACGAGTGACTTGTGGAGGATCTGGCTCATTCATTGCTTCGAGAACAGATGGAGCCACATAAGTGAAACCAGCAAACGGATTGTCACCAGTCAAGCTACAAATCACATAGACATCATTCTAATAAAACCGCCATTGAAAACATGAGGAGTAAGAAAAGTTACCTGAATGTTGAATCACAAGGAGAATCAACTGGGGTCATTTTTGTAAATCTCGTGTCAAACAATGACGCGTCTTCTTCACTTTTCATTTCAGGCTTGAATGGTGGTTCCAGCTAGAATGTGTGTACCGTGGAAAATACATAGATCGTTGAAAAAAAGTACACATAAAAACAATTTATAGATCATATACGCTATTACCTAGACCATAATTTATGGTCATTACCTAATATTAGTGTTATTACATGATGTTTACAATTGTTATGTAAACATAGTACTTAATAGTATCGATTATCATTAATATTTGTGATGCTCCTATTATTAATGCTAGTGCAGTGGATGGACAGGCGGTGTGTTCAGATACAAGGTGATAAGCAATGTGCTGTTTCGATCCCCTACCGCAACACTCTCTTGCAATCAATCAACTGAACGCCTAAGGTCCGCTACCTCTACGACCCCAATGAGGATCAAATCGATCAGCCTTCTATGACATTCATAAAGAAGACGAAATCCTCCAGCAGCCGAAGCAACACGTGAAATGTTCGAAGATATGCAAAATGAATGCGAGGAGACGGATAGATTGCAAGAAGTGCTGGGATCCGCACAATAAATTGTGCTGACAGTGTAATATATTCCAGTAATGGTTTTTTGCTATAATGAAGGTCAAAAAGCAGATGCGCAGATGTGTTTGATCACAATTACATACGAAGAGATGGTGTAATAATACGCCAAAGTAGCGTTGAGGTTTGTTGTATTTGGCCTCTCACGACCAAGCTTAGTTTCGTTCGGCCAACTCAGTGGACTAAGCCCTTACTGTTCTTTTGGAAAATGATTTTTTGAAAGTTAAAGGAATTGCGCGTTTATGAACAGGAAGTGATTGTGGAAGGTGCTTCAGCCATGGCTCTATGGGTATCAATAGTATGCACGATGCTGTTAACTACAGCACTATAGGGTCATCATGCAAACCCCATAGCATTAGAATCTCAAAGTGTTTTGTAACATGCGT
The DNA here is from genome assembly GCA_019055375.1 of Parelaphostrongylus tenuis. NCBI lineage: Eukaryota > Metazoa > Nematoda > Chromadorea > Rhabditida > Metastrongylidae > Parelaphostrongylus > Parelaphostrongylus tenuis. The sequence continues at coordinate 45,660 of JAHQIW010000372.1, forward strand.
TGTGTCTCACTCAGTACTACTTATATCGGGCACCATCTATGCGATAACTATTATAGCAAATAACCCATTCGGGACCATAAACTCACGGCCTGTACGTCTCTAACTGGAAATTCTGGACGGTCTGCTCCATCTCCTCTGGATCTCTAATTCTTAGCGTGCTGCATCAAACAATGGCACGCTGCTTCTAAGAATGGCAGGCTGTTGCGTCTTACAATGCTGGCTGTTAGAGATGCAGAGGTCTTGTCCAAGGCCCCGAAGGGGTTATGATTGTAACAAAAGTCAATTAGTACCAAAATTTATCAGTTATTGAACTAATTCGGGAAACGGTATTTCTAAATATTGAGACCAAAATAGAACCATTTTTGACCAACATCCGATATGATGTTTGAGCTCAACAAGTTACCTTATCTAAAAAACGACTGGTATAGTTCTGAGAGGCAAGCTAAGGCATTAAAAATATAAGCAATAAAAGCAATTAGTACGCTGGGCATGCGCCATCATACGAATCAAAATCAATGCGCGTGATGGTGTAAGAATCAAACGTAACTACATGAAAAATTTGTTCACCGGAGAAATATTACTTGAGGATTTCACTTATTCTTCTCGCTTAGGGCACTACACATGTGTTCGTTCTTCCCATTTTCACAAACACTACCCGATGTTTTTGAGACACTTTTACTATCGTAAACGAGAGAACTAGTCTTTGATTGAAGATTTGTAAACGAAAATATGACATTTTCCCAACTAAAAAGTACTACGTTGTAATGATCAGGAGAAAAATAGAGTTTGACACGACGAACAGATAATGTGCGGAGATTGAAGACCAACATTTACTAGTCTTTGGGATAACGCGATGGAAATTATCTTAAGAATTGTCTTTTTTCTAATACAGACTCCACGAAGTTGGTTCGCCAATTAGAACCGATAGCCAACGCTTTGGCGATTTCCCAGAAAAGGAAATCAGCGGCTCTGAGGAAGATGAAATTGCCAAAACGTTAGCTATCAAATTTCGCTGGAGAAATGCCAATATCGAGCAGATTCATTTGACGAAAAGAGCAGTTCGCAAGTGTAAAGTCTATAATAAATGAACGCATGTAGCTACATACCTGTCGTGCAAAAACCAGATCCCAATTGAGATGACGAAAAAAGGGGTGTTGTTTGATCTCCTCGGCATCTTCAGGACCTGAAAACTCATTCTGAAGTCAATAAAATCATAGGCACATATTGCATATAAGCTCGCCAATGAAGTCAAAATACCTTCGAAAGAGACAGATAAATAAACTACCTGCTCCTAATCTGGTTTCAACATGTCTTTTGAGTAATCTCTTAATGAGATCACGAGCTTCCATAGAGAGATATGCAGGTAAGGTAAGTCGACCCTTGAAAGGATAGAGAAAATCAGAACAGGACGACCGACTAGTTCATCGAACAAACAAATTCCAGATATTTTGAAAAAGATATTCAGTACAAATAGTGAAACCACGACATAATCTCACCTAAGAATCTTATCAATAGTTTTCTTTCGATTTTCAGCAGTGAAAGGCGGGCCGCCAGTTAACATATCAAACATAAGAGCTCCTAGACTCCACCAGTCCACAGCTTTGCCATGTCCACATCGCATTAGAATCTCAGGAGCCATGTATTCTGTGTAGTGGAATTAAAGTAAAAACTCGGAATGGGAAAAGAGATGACGACATTTTGATTTAGAAAACACTGCCAGAACAATGTGACAGAGTTTAAGACTATACTAAAGAGAGTGTTAAGCATTCAGATGTATAATTAGAACATCATGATACTGCTCAAAGCAGTAAAATGAAGAATTCTTACCCGTTAGAATAAGACAATATCTATCGCAATTGTAAAAAGCAGTCCATTCCTCTGGAAGAAATGGAAAAACTGTCCAACTATTTAAATAAGTTAAGTTTACAACAATAGTCAGATTTCCAAATTGGATGGCTTTCGACGTTTTTCAACAAATTCACGACCGCCATGACATTTCAATATCCGAGCTACTTAAGATGAAAACCATAAGAAATCTTGTAGAAGTGACTTGATGCGCTGTTGCTACACATAGGACCAAACCTTGTCCATAACTCAAATCCTCCAACAATTAAATACCATTTCCAATGAATTTAGACAAATCCAAACATTTTTAACTTTCAAAACTTCCTATATTTTCATAACAGCTTCTAAATCCAATGATATATTTGGGAATGACCCAATAACGAAACGCCGCTAGTACAACTTCGTTGGTACCCAAGATAGAGGCTTTGACCGGAAAAAAATTTAAAAAAAAACGTACTTTGGCTCAAAAAGAGCAGAATTTTACCACGGTGAAATAAGAGAACATTGATACTACAGAAAATTAACAATAGATTCTAAAATCTCAACGGTAATCAACGAATTCGAGATGAAATTTTGGCCTAAATTGGAAAAGCCAGATTTCATTCTTCCATTGCATTACTCTATATGAGGCTATATCGTCGGGAATTTGTTGAACTTGTTAGACTCAATTGCTATAAGAGACGTATATACTCAAACGGTTCACAAGTGCGCCGACAGAGAAAAAATCGGAAAACGTACAAAAGAAAGCCATCAACCATTAAAAAGAATGATAACCTAACCGATTGTTCCACAGAATGTGTGGGTTTTCTGATCGCCTTCAATCGCCTCCTTGCAAAGCCCAAAGTCGGTTAGTTTTTACATGGCCACGTGCATCAAGAAGTATGTTTTCTGGTTTGAGATCTCGATAAATGATACCTGTAAATGAAGAAACTTTCTTCAGAAAAAATCCACCATTTCGACGAACCTTGTAAGAATATGCCAAATAATCATTTTTAAGCCACGTATGTCATGCGGTCTGTCAAAAAACGGCTGACTTATAGAGCCCGATACACGTGTTTCGACCTTGCACTCTCGTCAGTCGGGCGGTTACCCTTTCTCGCCTT
>JAHQIW010000373.1:0-82858 GCA_019055375.1 Parelaphostrongylus tenuis
CCACACTACATCTACTCCTGAGTAATTACAACTCACTCTTTGAGAAGAATCTCGATTTGTTCGGCTCATTTTTGGGACTCTTTCCTTACTTTCGGTTGCCGAGCGATTTCATTCACATCCTCGAATGGAACTGAGTGCAGATTCAGATTTACAGATTTCATTTGCAATGTTAAGGATTTGGTCAGACACATCATCTTGATTTTCCTGAAGCATCATAAATGCATTGTTTGGTGAAGTGATATCGTAGACATTGATACAGTAACCTGCTCAAAGATTCTGATTAGAAAAATCTAATTCAGTAAACAACTGTGAAGTTAATTTCTGTATAGATTCTCGTTTTCATATTATGCGATTGTAGGTCAGAAATTTGTGCTAGAAAGTAACTTCATGAAGCGCAGAGATTCTCCCAAGTTCTGTGTTCCCAGACCCAGTAGTCTTGATCTTTGTGCTGGGATGCTCGGTATACATTGGATGCGATGCATTTAATGCAAATTAATGATGGCTTCCAACTTCAAACTGATTTGCCTCGAAGTATAACATATCAAGAATATAAACAAAGCCTATTAATCGAGTGTTCTCAAAAGCTCGTTTTTAAGCTTTGATATATTCTAGAGATTTCGATGTTTGCCGTGTCAGTGGCTTATACATTTGGTGGTCTCGCCCACCGTATCACAGCTACACGCCCCAGTGACTGGACTTACATAATAGGAAAGGGGAAACCTTTAAGTTTTCCAGAATACATGTAAATTTGAGAACGTAGGTTTCAAAACAGTTGATTGAAAGGCAATGTCTACATAGATAATTGACAACAGCAGAGTGTCATTGATTGTAAAACACTCAGGCGACATTTCACTTTGACCTGGCTTTTTCATTCTCTGCCTTTCCTTCACTACTGGGTAGGGTTGGTTAGTGGAGCGTTGGGCTCTGGTGAGGTGAACGACACCCCCGAGAAGTAGGTTAACCAGTGACATAGCGAATCGCTAAAAGGCAAAAAGTCCTTCAGAACAAATAAAGAAAAAAAAGTGGTATAACATACAACATATGATAAAATAAACAACCTCTGTGCTTACCCTACAACGGCTCTTCCTAATCCACTAAGTATGCACTACATCATTTCGCGGCTCTACAAGCATATCTCTCTCAACTACTTTCGACTATGGGTAGCAACGCATTATTCTCTTGGGTTGTGACCACACTGTCCAAATCACCATCATCTTCAATCTGTTAGCATCCTTACAACTATCACAACGATCTTCCTCTTTAGTCCAATTAATAGATTCCAAGCGCTAAACTCTGCCGTCACATAATCATTATCGTACGTTACGCGCTCCACTACTCTAACATAAAAGCTTAATGTACCACTTACTACGTTAAGCTTCTTGCAGCGTCATTATTATCAAGTCAAGTCTCTTGTACCATTGTTAAAAGGCTCTTTTCCGTTATCTGGATTAAATGAAGAAACGAACCCCTTCGCTGAACAAGGATTTTCCATTACACTTTTAGCAATCACTTGAAAGCGTAAATCTATGGCTATTGCGCTACATGGCCGTTTTTTGGAAAGCTTTTTTTAACACTATAGCAGAAAGAGAACCTTTGTGTTCCACACATGCATAGTTCTCGCAAGACGGAGCTCTCTATTCAACCTCTAGCGCTGTGCTCATTTGCTGAAGATACAGCTTCACTGCAGTGTAGTATGGGAAATAAGACTGAGTTTCACATACGCGACGCTGTTTGTTGGCTATGTGTGTGCTGAGAAGGAGGAGAGGGTGGGGGAGGCAGTAGATTTGATACAGCGATCGATCGATCGTGCTGGTGCGCTACACATTTGGAGTGCAATTTTTGTTATTCAATTAGAATTTTCTTCCCTTTCATAGAAACTTCAGATAAAACGTATAGCTTTGATACTACAAAATTTTCTCCACACGTTCTATGATTTTTGTGCTTTTGGCGAAGTGATAGTGAAAACGCGCGACCGGTGTTAAATAAAATTTTATTTCAAATGTTACAGCGTTATAAGAGAGTTTTTCCAAAATAGGTCATGCAGCGCTGTAGCCAGAGATTTGAGCTTTTGAATGATTACTAACATTCTTGCAAGCATTTTTTGTCTAGCAAAAGGGATTGGATCTTCATTTGTTCCAGGATAAGGAAGAGAGTCGTAACTGTATTGTACCTCACACCACTATGTCTTATTACTCTATCGACTATGGCAAAGGTACTTTGATATCTCATGATGACTTAATACTCATAATTTCATTCTCAGTTATTGACCCCCTTGACAACTAGCCGCTTAATGTAATTGTATTCGTCGATATAGTTATAATTTTGGTTGTGTTACTAGCGCAAACACTTACATTACCCACGTTCTAGATTACGAGCTTTGGTACGTTTGAAAAATCCCGCCTAGCAGGCAAGGCAATGATAAAAACTATATCACCGACTAAACAGTACAAATATGATCAGATAGGTAGGAAATCATTTGCGGTTGAGATTATCTAGAAGAATGCTCCACGTTTCCATCCATTCTATGAAAAGCTAATAGGTTGGAAAAAAAGTTCTGGGGCATTTGTAAAAATTGAACAATATTAACCATTCTTCAAAAAAATGGCCATCGCTTTCCATGACTTTTTGCCTTCAGTCGGCCAAGTTTCGAAACTGGTTGAAGTTGACCATTTCATAGAAAACAAATCAAAGAACTCTCGACATGCTTCTTCAATTTAATCGAACGATTTAAATCAGACGTCCTGAACGAGGTTTGTCTTCGAAGTCAAGTCTCCTGCATCAAAGCGTTGAAACCAGCGTCAAGCAGCAGATCTGCTTGCTGTGCCTTCCCCTTTAACTTCGTTTACTTCATCGAACGCAGTTTGCTGTGTAAGAAGACCCTTTCTCCAATAATGACGCAGTGAAACACGAACTTCAATTGTATCTTTGGACATGGCAGAGGCTTGTGACAGAGAAAACAAAGACGAATAATATCTAGGGCTTTAGTGGGAAGATCTCACATAATAAATTGTAATAATCCCATGATATGCATGGGAGAATCTCACGCTTATCGAAGTGCTTCAGAACTTTCTTTCCAACCCTGATAATTGGAGAAGCATCTCGACACATATATCTTCTAGAAAACCTTTTCATCTATCAGTTTCCCAAGACCGACTGTCTATTAACCCGGCATGCTTCAATATAATTCCTGGTTTTCTTCTTTAGGCTAAACACGAGGTGTCACACACAAATCTTTTCATCTTTTTTTTAACCATTATACTTGGCAAGGAAAAAAGTAGTAAGCTTAACTGTGTTGGTCACACACTTCCTTTACGTGGATTCTGAAGCGCGTGAGAAGAAATCCAGTCCGTTGCTGTGAAAGATCGCGTGTGCCGTCATCTCTCTTCAAAAGAATGTTTTTACAAAAGGCACACTTACAACGTGTAAATGACGGTGGTCTCAGGCAGGATCATTCACTGCAATCGAAATCACTGGAGAGTTTTACGTTATGAAATCGTAGTGGTTCATCCAGATACTATTGAAAGCCCATGTTTGAAATCAAAATACAAGTTATGATCCTGCACATTCAAAGTTTTTCAACTACGAAACGTTTGCAATTTCACAAAGCAGCAATTTACATTTATATGTTTTACTTCATATTCCCGATGTATGCGCGCAATAAACATTAAGCTATCAAAAACCAAAAACTATTATTTTTATGACTGCACTTCTAAATCAGAAATATTGAGTTTCTTCAATGCTTTCCATTTTTTGGGTGAACTATGTGATATCACCGAGTCTTGGCCTGAGATGACGACAGATTATTTAACTACACAGATGATTTTTTCAACTCATTCTGTGGCAGATCGGTGCGCTATAGCGTAGAAAGAGCGATGTGTAAGATGGGTGTCAGTAGTGTAACGGATAGAGCACGCATTCCCGGAAAGAGTGAGGCGCGGGTTCTAGTCCCGCCTGACGCAAAAAATTTTGCACATCGCTCTACATCTTTTGGTTTATATTTCGGCGAGTTCTGTCAACGATTTGAATATCGCGATTAGTTGACAACGTCGGAAGTCTGAATTGCGGCTATTTAACCCTCAAGGAACAACGTGTACCAGCTCAGGTACACGAGTGTTTGAAGGCCTTTCTCGCAGAAGAAATGTTTTGTCCTAGATATTTAGTATTCATTCGAAAGCTTAAATCTTTGCAATTTTAAAAAACTGTTTACCTTCAAAAGAAAGCTTTTTGTTAAGTTGCAACAGCGGATATAAAAATTTTTTTGCACTCAAATTTCCTCATTTACCCGACTGAGGCGGCTATACGGCTCTTCACCAGCGTTTTAACACTCATTAGATAGCCCAAATCTCGAGGATTCTGAGGATAAAATTGGTTTTTTTTTGGGAGATCACCATAAGACGCCGTAAGAGCTAGAAGACGATCACATTTCACGCCCAAAATGCTACCTCGCCGTTCGAATGTCATAGGTGATAGTAACAGGTGAAGTCTATAACTCAAAGGTGTCTTATTGTTGAATAAAGGATGGAATGTCGCAAGTGAATCTTCTGTGAAGAATTTTGAGACTATTCCTTGTGAAATCCTTTATTCGTCTTATGAGAACATAGCTTGAAAACACATCCTCTACAACTGAACAGCTCGAATAGAAGATTATGAGAAAGTATTTCTAACATGTAGCTCAAATATGTGTAGGAAGAGCGCGCGTTCATCGTTGGACATGACACGGTACATTCCCTATCAGCACCCATACTCAAAAACTGTATTTTTCGCTTTTCTTCGACCTTTTACAATATAGCTTAAATGTCGAAAATTAAGAGATGTACTTCATTTTTTGAAAGTCTCTGTATTACACTGTAATAGGAAAAAGAATTTGTTATTAAACACTTGAGCGTCTTTCAAAGAGGAACGATCTTCTTCAAAAAATTCAGTACTTCTTCGACAACATAGATTTCGACAAATTAAACTCAAAATCTCAAGGATATGCATGGTTTTTGAGAGAGACTTCTTAATTCGTCGTTACAGCTAGAAGAACACTGAGCTTTACACTAGGCGCGCACCGAACGCCACATGTAAATTGCGCTGCGCGACAGACACGGCCCCGAGTACGAAACTCAATGATCTCTTAGCTGTAACAACACATTAAAACCTTCTTTTCAAAAGCCACGCTCATCATTGAAATTGCTGAGATTGGTGCTATCGAATATTTACTGGAAATCTGAATGGAAACCTCTCTCGGGCGAAAGATGCTTGCGTGTAAAAGAAAAATTGGTACTTGTATCCCAAGCGGTGGCAAATTTTTGAGCCTATCACATTCGCTGAACAGGCAATTTTTATAGGAGCGTTTATAGTTATTTGAAAGCTTAAATGTCTGCCTACAACCATCACTCAACCCTTTCTCGCATACCTCAACTCTGAAAAATTGGAAATAAGCGTATGATTGATATAATCTTAGTCATAGGAGAGTTATCGATGAAGAAGTATCGAAAATAGCATGCATTATTATTTCTTTGCAAATTACTTATTGTTTTAATTTTTATTCGCCATGGTAGCTCTTGGGTTTTGTATAAAACTGCGATAGATCAAAATTACATTTTCTCGTTGTGATCTCCTCCATACAATTCAATGCATTTGATTAATTGTCAAATTCAGCACATTTCCGTAATGAACCAACGTTTTCTCTATAGAAGAAGCATGTATCTGAACCAAAATCTTGCGATCGAAAAGAGGAAATCTTTTTCTGTCAAATTAATGCAAGATTTCAAAAAAATTTTGCAGAACAGAAAAAAACCTTAATCAAACAGCGAAAATCGCTTGTATCGCTCCGCGCGCATCGATTTCTACAGCCGCCAATCAGGGGTCAAAAGACAATTCTCCACGTTAAGTGGACATCTAAAATACTGCTCTTACAGTATTGATATGATGTTGTAATAACGTATTCATGACTGCTGAGTAATATGCAAACGTTGTTTCTTCATACGGGAAATGATTCAACATTCGACATTGACCACTTGTAGATGAATGCCGACAACATTGATACATTGTATCAAAAAAGAGAGATGACGGATCAAGGACGTCGGTGGTGTAAAAGTAACACAATCCGTTGGCAAAAATGGAACCCAAGTCCAATTCTCGTCTAGGTTTATAGGTAAATAAGTCGTTGAGAAAGCTTGTATAGGTGTGCCTGTATCACAACAGTAGACACGTGGTAATTTGGCCCATTTGTTTGTGAAAAAGAGGCTAGCCGTTTAGATCAAAAAGAAGCATTCTACAATTTTCAGTTCAAGAAAGTTCAATTTTTATTCACTACCTTTTCAACCTATAAATTCAGCAGCCTTTTTTCAGAATAAAAGAATCTAGACAAATATCTGATGTTCTGCTTTAACTTGTTCGATCAGCCAACCGTATAGTTAGAAAGTCTCGATAATTGCTAATGACATAAGGCGATAATTAATGCCTATTTTTCCTTGTACATTCCTTATAGAGATTTTAATAGGGAGCGCCGCTGATTTCACAAAAGTGACTGTAGGTATTGTTTGATCCTGTAGCTGAAAGCGATTGAAAATAGGGGATTTTTTTTATCATCTGTCACGCGGTGATTTGAAATAATTCAGCGGCGATTCCTCTGTATGTAGAGATAGATTCCTCTGCATGGGATTGCCTGAATTGAAAGGCACAGCTATTGATGAGGCTACAAGGCCGAAACACATGCCTAACACTTTATAGTTGCCATAACCGATTTCACGATAGGCCCAAAACATGTCATCAGTTTACAGTCAAACAGTATTTTTGCACATCAACTAAGGTCATTTATTATGCATATCTTAACCAATCCTGCATCCAATTCGATTTCCTGCACCGATTGTCCACTTTCCGCATGTCGCTGCGGGCGAGATAGCAGACTAAGTGTTTTCGTGTTTCCTAGGATAAGTGCTAAATGGGCTCGAAACGATTAGGTCATGTTTTGGGATAGCCGTGCTATCTCTTTTTGACATCTTTATCACAGACACTTGGATCGTTTTGGTTACATGAAGTGAGGTGATTGATTCAAATAAGCCTTCTATGAAAATTTTATTATAGGTGAAAAGTTAGTTTTATGGGTTGATTAGGTGCGTGATCAAAGCAGAGCTTTGCTTGTGCAAAAAACGTCCTCTCACAGTGTTGCCAACATAATGAGCTATTGTGATAACCATATCGGAGCACCAGATCTTTTTTGCTCACTTATGAAAATCGCAAGCTGTTGGAAGCATCAATCAAAGGACCACAGTAATCGTAGAGCTCCCTGTCCTTCATATTTCCAGAAAACTTGGAAAAATCACGTTAACCTATTTGAGAACTTTGCAAATATACGAGGTTGGCCTCATGTATTAGTAAATTCAGCGAACATTTGTCTTGATTCCCTCATAGCAATTCCAAGGAACGCAAGCTGTAAAACTTTCAGTCTAGAAAGATCGTGAACGGCAAAAAAAAAAAACGGGATTTGTTTTGACTAAAAAATGCCAAACCACTTTTTCGATCGTGAGGATTATACACTGATGTAAAGTCATAGAGAGGGAGGTGGTCATAAGACACTATGGGAGACTCAAAGAACGCCTCCCATGCTTTCTCGCAGACAAATAGTTTCAGCTGCTACGCGGAAACGGTTATAGTGCAGGCGTACTTATACGAGTGATCTCAACAAATAATCTACTTTCAGTCTCAGATAACAGTTGAACACGCGTTTTTCTCCATTAAGGCGGCCTAAATTATCATTACACCACCGACGCAGTTGTTCCGTCAGCTCATTTTGCGGTACAATGCGTCGAAGTTGGCAGCTCCAAGTGTTGATGGTGAACGGTGCAGTGGTATCACGCGCTTCGGTATGGATGAAATGCGGATTTTTAACTTTCACTTAATGATTCAAATCTGCTTATCATTCAGCAATCTCAAATTGCTATTATTCCATCATAGCATTGCTATGAAAGCAGTAAATTTTAGAATAATCGCAGACCTGTCCACTAAACATAGATAGTCATCTTTACAAGACCCCAAATTTAAAGTGCCAATATTGCCAGTTGAACGCATCATTCAGATTGCTGTAGGAAACATCCAAATACTGTTTTTAACAGATTTTTGGTTGCAGTTAAATAGAATTTAGGGTGCGATATGTCATGCAGTGTCTTTACTGAATGGGCTAACAATATGCTGGAAGAAGTTATGCTAGAGACCTTCACAGCAAAATAGTTGAAAAATCAACTTTGTTGACACCAACTCGTTTGTTAAACCCCTTCTCATTACCATTTCTTCCTTCCGTCCCTGAGGGAGCAGGGTATTTTTTTCGCATATCTTTATTTATTGGGCTGACGATATGCTGAAAGAAGTTATGCTAAAGACATTCGCAGCAAAATAGTCGAAAAAGCATTTGAGTTGATACCGGCTCATCTGTCAAATCCTCTCTCATTCCGACCTCTTCCTTCCGTCCCTGAAAAGGCACGATATTTTTTCCGCATGGGATGGAATAATCGATTCCGTTCTTGCACCTTGTGAGCCTTTGACTTGCTATCTGGAGACGGCGGTACAAAAGGCATGTCGACGTAATTAGGTCTCATTTACCCCCTTATCTTCGGCTAAATTAAGTAGCTACTCCATTGGCACACAAATTTCTTTGCGAAGCTAACTGAACATAATAAATTTATTGCCATGAAATAGATAATGTGAACACTTATCATGAATCCACATACAGATCATACTGCGATAAAAACCATAGACTGTCACGCAAAGCAGAATCTGCGCTGGAAGAAAGTATCATTAATAAAATTTCCTCTAAATCACATTTAGATAAGTAGCTGTCATTGGACCGCACACAAATAATGATTCTCTAATCCTTATTCATGCGAAATGCTGCTATTTTTTAATACGTGGCGGAAAGCTGTAGTGCAGTGAAGATGAAATAACCCTTTAACCAGTAAGATTTTGATTTTTATAAGAACATGACGTTTTCGCAAGGAAATCATACTCTTTATGGGAACAGTAATAATGGTTGGGATTTCCTTGAAGCGTCATCTATAATCAAAAATCAAAGTCTCGTCAGCGATTAACAATAACCCAATATCCAGGTGGCTACAGTTGAGACTCAAAAATGGAAATGATTTACAAAAATGAAAAAGATGGGAAAACTTATCATCCAGTTCAAGGAGAATGCTAATTTGTAGCTGATCACGTAGTTTTCAGTTGAACTGACTTGTGTACGGTTTAGGTTTTATGTCATCTCCATCTCCATTAGCTTAGCCCAAAATTGATGAAGAATTATATATCCTTCTATTATAGAGAAGGGATGGGGAATTACTGCTTTACTTGACAAGGAAAAGGATATCATTGAAGCTTTTCTTGGGCACGGTATCCATATTAGCGCTCTAACCCATATACTATTTATTATTACATTACATATATATCAAATTAGTTTCAAATATCACAACTTTACACTTCATTATACTACAACAAAAACCGACATCAGAACATTTGACGGCGCTATCATATAATCTCACCAGGCCTATATTATGTGTTGTAGTAGATGAGGAAAGTATGCATAATAATAATGCAAAGCAGCCAAAGATTGTGAAACTTCAAGATGCTAAAAAAACAAACGATGGCGGAGGATCATCACTAAAACTAAAGCCAAGCTTCCTGTATGAAAAGGCAAGTTGAGTGCGAGCTTCCTTGCTACGCAGCGTAAGCGTTTGCACAAGATATTGCTGTGATGTTGGCTTAGAACAAGTTTTATAGTCCTTTGAATTCATTATATTATTACTTTCTATGAAATATCGGTCAGTTTGATCGACCTTTGTCAACGTGAAACGCGCCTCTACATCGGTGACTACTACTGAGGTATTGAAAATAAAATGCACATTATTGCACCTTCCGTTTCGTGCATTTCCTCAAAATCACTCGCCACTTTCAGTATGCCTACCAACCCCTTTTTGAGTTTTTGCATGTGGTCTGTTATAGGTCAACTTGTAGAGCCCGATACACGTGTTTCGGCTTCGACAGCTTGGTCAGTCGGGCAGTACACTACGCCTTCAGCCAATGTCATTGTGGGAACCCAATCCCTATATAGAGTTGGCGAAGACGAACGTTCGACACGTGCCATTAAGTATATCACTAAATGGCAGTGTTCACACTCATTTGCTTTTGGCTGGTATCGTTAACTATATCAAACCCTTCGTTTCGAGTGTTCGCTTAAGATCAAGCTCAACTCTTAATATATGAGATGATCGTTTTTTGAGCCATGTTTGTGACAGACCACATGAATGGCGCAAAAAATGATTTTCAGATAGATTATTGCATTGGAGTGAGCGATATGGTTCGCATTCAATCTACACTTTCTTCTTTTTCTTCAGCAGAACAGGCGATTATCGCATTTCGGCCTTCAGATAGGACTAAACGTGCCAGTGAGATGGGGCTGCCAATAATACTTTTCGTGACAACGCAGTCTCCCACCACTAAAAATGACGCATGGAATAAGTGAAGAGCAACAGATCACTAGATAACCTGCCTGCTGTTTCATTTTCTTATGGTCTCGTTTTTTTGAATTTTCTTGGAGAGTTTTGTCAATATTATTGCCTGTAAACGGCGGAACTTTCAAACTTTTCGGAAATACGTTATGGATGTCGCGCTAAGTTTTGAGTTGAGAACTCGAATTTCGGTCGTGCTGTAATGAAGATCTCTAAGACCTACATAATATAGTAAGCGCACCACACGTATCTTAACAATAATCAAATCCGATAACTTTACCATTATTCATAGCCTAGCACGAATAACCTGAAGAATAGTGTTTGCAAAAACAACAATGATTCGCGAAGTCTGTCGCTGATTTTGGTTGATTTTTCACGCTGCAGAGAACAGAATCGCGCCTTTGATGCGTCGAGCACATCACGTTACAGTGACAGTGTGGTTTTCTAACAAAAATGATACAAATAATATTAATACGATGCCACTTCCTCGATAATTCCTAGCAATTTTCTATCATTGGTGAGTTTTATGAATTGAAACGATTATAGAATTTTTGAAAGAGCTTTTCTGTATTGTATTACGGGCACCAACTTTTTATACACAGACTTATACTCTGATATGAACATTAATCGTCGCTGCAACCTTTGTTATTAGTCATGAGAATTGATCTTACGTGTTCTACTTTTTTTTCTTCGCAAGCCTCTTCATGAGTCAAGTCCACTATCACAATCGGCATTTCCCAAGCTATCAATCGAATCCAACAACCTAAATTAATCACAAAGATACAGAGTGAACAATTGCTGTATGACATATCTCGTCATTATTATTTGAACCAATATGTCATGTGATCTGTTAAATGGGCTAACTTATTGAGCACGTTACATATGTTTCGACCTTGGCCGTCTCATCACTCGGGCGGTACAATTTGTCTTTAACCAATCCTCTCGGAGCGCTCAGCCCCTATACTAAGAGTAGACGACGACGACGAACATACTGTATGTCAAGCGAAACAGTGACAGAACACACGGTGTTCTACACTCGATTACTCTTGGCTGGCATAGTTAGTGTATCATGCCTATCGTTTCGAGTGTTTTCTTAAGACCACTCTGAAATTTTAATATATCTTGCCACTATTATTTGAGCCAACATGTCATGTGGTCTGTTACATGTTCTCTTTAAGCCAGCCCAGTTAACAGACCCATATGACATGTTGGCTTAAATAATAATGGCGAGATATGCTGAAATCTGAGCTTGGTCTTAAAAAAACACTCGAGGCAAAAGGCATGTTGTATGACAGTTAAAAAAATGTTCCTGTTTAAAGATGTGGCTTTTATGTGGGGAGCCGTGAAACAAAGTGTTTGAGCTTCTAAAGATATATGCTCACTCGTTCACGGACCTCCGCTTCGAAGATGCTATTTGGACTTCTCTTTCCTCAAAAAACGTTCTCGTCGTAAACACGCTACAAGTCCTAATCGGAAACTAGATATTGTCTGGTGAATCTTTGAAATCAGGCAAAATGGGAAAATTCTAAGAGAGCCAAAGCACACAATATCTTCGGTTCGATTGAACACCTGTTCCATTAATGATTATATTACTCTAACAAATTAGTTAATCTTAATAACTTGATTGCCAGTACTTGGTTGAAATGATTGCACACAGCAAGTGACATGCGCATGCTGATCCCCCTGACTCTCGTGTACGCGAATTGTTACCATTTGTAGATACATTGCACCAAAATTGTTGGTCTGTAAGAGAGAAATAACCCGCAACACATTGGTTTCGACCACAACTTGACGTTTTCGCACAAGCCAACTTGTGCTTTCCATGCGAACGGTAAAACCTGCCGGTACTTCTAAGAGCGTCAACTTGACTCAGTATATCAGACTTCGTTTCGATGGTTACCCAGGAATGGAAAATTTAAGAGAGTGTAACTGAGCAATGAAGATGGAGGCAAAAGAGAAAAGGACAAAAATGGACGAACTTATTGGTTGATCCATCGAGAATGCTATCTCCTAGGGACCAGGGTAGTTTTCCTTATCTGAAAAGAGAGGAGCTACCATCGAAGGCTCTTCCACATTGCCGATCGTGCTGTCTGTTATTGCATCACATATGCATTAAATTAATATTACGTAATCTCATAAGTTTCGGCGCCAAAGCAATAATACGAAATTTGTTAAACAGAAGTAATTCTAATTTCTTAAAAACACTATTCAAAGTATACGCCATCAGATTAAACACATATCTATCGTCTCTCAGGCAACATAACAATAAAGCACTCATGGATTTCGCCACGTTTGGACTTGAGGAAAGTTGTCAGTTATCGACGCAAATGCTTAATATCACAGACGGAAAAGGCAATAATCAGATGGCGACTAACCGAAACTTCATGGCGGATGATTCAGCACTCCAGCTCGGCTCGGTCAAATTTCTCTTTGTCAGTTTGGCAACATGAAACCTAGCGTTGTCTTTAAGCACAATGAGATTGTCGCTGTGACAGGGCCCATACCGGTTGTAGCGGTGGAGATGCTCAAAGTAGCGCCTGGTGTTGATCGTCTCATTCCGCTGAAAGCAAGTCACACTGAATCGCCCCAGTCCAGTGTTGAGAGATGGTGGACATAGCGTTTGGCATGAATAATTTAACCTTGGAGTTAGAGTTCATCGCTGTCCTGGTGACAACCATTAATACAGACGATGTGGACTCTTGAAGAAGCCACTTTTCGTCGACGGTGATGAATGACGATAAAGCTGTTTGAGCAAATAGTTTTGTTAAGCAACTCTAATTGATCTTACTTAGTGGATTTGGTGTTTATTGCTGCAAAGTCAAAACTTATGCGAAAACCTAATAATATATTTCAGTAGTCCCTCCCCTTTCCCTTCCCTCTTCGATCTTTATCATACTGCCATATGACCTTAAAACATATGACATCAAAACTAATCCAACCACGCCATCAAATAATTGCACCTACCTACAATCTGAGTTGTGAAAAATGTCAGGAAATAAATGCATAAATAATGTTGCAAAACACGAGGGCATGTGGCGCAGTGGTAGAGGTGCTCTGCGTCACACACGAGGTCAATGGTTCAATCTCTCGCTCATGGCTCACCAGGCCATCGCATCCCTCCGAAATCTCTAAATTGCTACCACACTGGTCTCAGACTTGTCTGAGATGATAAGTGCCCCTGACTTAATACAATGGAAAGCTACTGTGAGCCACTGTAAAGGCCAGAAACGCATTCAATCCTTCAAAAGAAGTTAAAAATTGAAGGCGAATGTATGGTGCATTCCTAAGGGATTAATCAACGAAGAGAAATCCGTCCTTTAGCTTTAATACAAAGCAGCCGGCTTTTATGAGTTTACATGGTACTACCAAACGATTTACATGGTAAGACGAGTTGAGTGCGCGTTTGATTGCTGTGTAATGTCCGTGCTTACACACGACATTATCATAAAGTCGGCTTAAAACAACCATTTCAACTAGTAGGGTTCATTTCATTACCACTTGCTTACCGCGGTCGGTCGAAGCGAGCGACGTCTGTCGACGTTAGGCGACGCCTTTCTGATCATCGGTGAGTACTTTCAAAGCTTAGCACGGTAGTGGTAGTAGCACGCGTCAACGTTTTGAATGAAACGTGGGCTCAATTCCCGCCTAAGGCCGTGTTTTTGCTTACCACTCAATTCTCTTAGGTCTATACGTAACATCATGACACTGCGAAAAAAGCAGTGAAAATACTAGAAATGTCGAGTATCAGTCATTATAATAGCTTTGAAAACGGGCTGACTTATAGAGCCCAATACACCTGATATCAAAGTCAGCCCATTTCAACAGACCACATGACATGCGTGACTCGAATAATAATTATCTGGCATGTTGAAATTTGAACTGTGGTATCAAGAAAACACTCGAAACGAAAGACATGATATACTAAATATACTAGCCAAGAGCAATCAAGTGTACAGACTATGCGTTCGGTGTTAATTTTACCGGACATAGAGTGTAAAATGTTCGTCGTCGCTGACTCCTAGTGTGGGAGTGGAGCACTCACTAGGATTGGCAAAAGACGAGAAAGGGTAACTGCCCAACTGACGAGACTGCACGGTCGAAACACGTGTATCGGGCTCTATAAGTCAGCCCTCTAATACAGGACACATGATATGCTTGGCTCAAAAACGATTTTATGACACTCGGAATCAGTAGTATTTTAATGCATTTTGCATTGTTACGATGTTTGCTATATACCTAGGAGAACTGAGAGGTGAGCAAAAACACGGCCTCAAGAGGCAGTCGACCCGCCTTTCATTCAAACCGGAGGCGCGTGCTACTACCATTACACCACCACTCATTTTTCAGCATCTCTATGTTGGCTATCAGCCGCCACCTCTAGCAGGTTTGCTCGTGTATGCGATTTTGCTCCTAGTTGAGCCGATAGCGATTGTAATTTTTCGTTTCGAGTGTTTTCTTAAGACCACAGCTCAAATTTCAATATGTCATAGAATCTAAGAGAATTGAGTGGTGAGCAAAAACACGGCCTTAGGTGGGAATCGAACTCGCGTTCCATCCTATCCAGGGACGCGTGCTCTAACCACTGCTCTAACCATTCTCTTAGGTATATGGCAAACATCATAACAATGCGAAATGCATTAAAATACTACTGATTCCGAGTATTGGTAATTAGAATAGCTGTCAGCTTAACTGGGTTTATAAAGCGAAATCGCATACCCGACCAAACCTGTCAAAGGTTGATGGCTGATAGCTAACATCGAGATGTTGAAGAATGAGTGGTCGGGCAAATGTGCCTCGGTGGTGTAGTGGTTAGAGCACGCGTCCCCGGATAGGATGAAACGCGAGTTCCATTCCCGCCTAAGGCCGTGTTCTTGCTCACCACTCAACTCTCTTAGATTTTATGACATATTGAAGTTTGAGCTGTGGTCTTAAGAAAACACTCGGAACGAAACATTGCAATAGCTGTGGGCTAAACTGGGAGCAAAATCGCATACCCGAGCAAACCTGTTAGAGGTGGCGGGTGATAGCTAACATAGAGATGCTAAAGAATGAGAGGTGGTGTAATGGTAGTAGCACGCGCCTCCGGTATGAATGAAACGCGGGTCGACTGCCGCTTGAGGCCGTGTTTTTTGCCCCCCCCCCCCCCCCCTCCCCCCAACTCAATCCTCTAAGGTATATACTTTTGATGTATTGTTGTCAAAACTAACGTAGTTGATTCGAAGTGAATGATATGGTTTGTTAATCAATTTGCAGCTTTTTAATCTTTAGCAGTGCAGGAGATGGCCGTACTTTTTCCTCCAGAAAAAGCTAAACATGCCCAATGATGAGGTTAATTGCGTCACATCACAGGGACGATCACCCACTCACTCATAGTGGCCCGTGAAAGAGGTGACGTAAGGATTTATCTATGTGTATTATTACTCTCTCTTTCCGAAAGTTCTGCTTTAATGTGGTTTATCTACGGGACCATTTGTGTTACTTATTCCTCAACAGTAAGCTGTTTTTGCACATTTGAATGGCGTGTATCAGGAGAACAAATACGACTCCGCCTTTATATTTTGCTGTAACAATAGTAAAACGAAAGATATGCAGCTTTTTTTTTTTGAAAGTGCGTTAGGCACCGTTTTTGTTGGCATGTTTTTTTATACCAGGTTTTCTTTAGGACTTTCACAATGACGCCTTTTGTATTCAAAAAACGCCATTTTCGAAAACATTACTTTTCAGACTTGCTAGCTAAAGTGATTGAAATTACTTGATTGTGGTATCTTCCAGTTGCACAACTCCTTGCAAAAATTTTAGTATACAACTTGGTTACACCCGCCTTGAGATGGAGCTATGGGGAGAACAAATTAGTTTTCTGCTCATGCACGAATGGCGCTTAGGGAAAATGCTAGTGAAGCGGCGCACAAGACCAACTGCCCGGACTCCACGTTAATTTTGTGCGCGGTGAGAGCAACTCATTACGATGACAATGTGGTAGTTTTTTGATGAAATTTGGATTCCTATCATCACTAAAGGGAGGTGAATCATCAGTAACAGAGAGAATACGATAAATGAGACCAAAATAAGATTATATTTGGTATGAATATCTCAAAGCAACCAAAAAACATTGAATTGTTCTTCAAAAGTGACGCTATACATTGCAATGCAATGCGATTTCAGCGATAATATACAAAAAATTTTTCGAAATCAGTAATATTGTCATAGGGGGAAAACATTCCACAGATCCATTTGTAGTCTAAACATCGTTTCATCGCCGCAACCTAGAAATTCGATCACTGCTATTCTCTAAACAGCATATTATTGTATAGTAAATTCAAATACTCTAAAGAAAATTATATTTCTAACTTTTATGAAACGATTTCATGCTCTCTTATCTATTTTCATCCACATTCCATTCACGTTTATCATTCATATCCTATATCAAGAGCAATCACCTCTGTTCATTGCTAAGAGTAGGCATCAATAATCAATGATCTATATAATGTCGTCAAATCATAAATTATAGCGACAAAATTTGTACTTCCGACAGAAATAATACGAGATAATCTCCCCATTTTGGTATAATCTCATGACATATACCTTAAAATTATCATTGTGATGGTAAGTTACAAGACAATGAATAGTTTGCACAGAAAGTGTTGCACACCGCATGCCATGCCACTAAACTCTCCCCAAATTTCTCATCATCAGTGTACCTTAGGAGTTGGGGCCTTTATAGAAAACAGAAACTCCTTTTTCTATCCCTTGAAAACAGCTCGTGTGGCGCAGTGGTTAGAGGTGGTCTGAGTCGTACACATGGTCGATGGTTCGATCTCGCGCTTGGATTCACCAAACCATCCATCCTTCTGGGGTCGGTGAATTAGTATCAGGGAGGTCTCCGACTTACCTGGGAGGATAAGCGACGACGACTCGATACAACGGAGGCCACCGCGAATCATTGTAAAGGCCAGATACGCATTCAGTCATCTCAAACGAAGTGTAAAATTAAAGACGAATGCATCGAGCATCCCACAGGGATTGATCAACGCTGAGAGTTTTGTTTCTTATCCTTTATCCTTCGAAAACTATAAGTATTTTTATCATCTTGTATATCGCTATGAACATTGTTTTTGAAAACAGCATTTGCTACTGGACAATAGCGCTGATTCAGGCATTCTATGCATTCCTTTTTAGTTGATTGGTCTCAAGACGAACTATAGCACTTTGTTCGGTTTCAGACTCTTCAAATAAATTCAGTAGAACTATCTATAACTGGTTGCGTGGTAGCATACTTGTAAACAATGCCAAAGGAGAGATCGATGATGAATCTGATGAAAGCGTGAAAGACAATACATCTGTCACAGATACTGAGTCAAGTAAAGCTCTCTCACCCAAAACCCTGCCCTTTGATGACGATAAACAGCTGTTAGGAAGCGACCTAATGCTCACATGCAAGAAGCTGACCCACTTTCAGGAGCTGTGCTTGACCAATTACTATGAGCTGATTGGAGACCAGACAAATATCTGTGAAATAGAACATAGCTGAATGGAAAAAGACTATAGACTAGTGCTGTGAAAGAGAGTATAAACATTGTGAGTAGAGGTCTTTAGCATGTTCCTAATCAGTGTCTACCCATTTCTCTAACCGCTCAATAAATGCTGTTAACAGAAGAATCATGACATGAAAAATATGTGAGAGATTTGGTGACGACAATGCGAAAAACGAGCTCTTTAGATTTGCGTCGGCAAAATCTTCGACACTAAGAGCAAAAGTAGCTGAAAGGCTCCGATTCTCAGGTATGCGGCTTATTAAGAATTAGAAATTTTTGGAACATGGGTATTCCTCTCAATAAAAATTGACATAAACAACTTTTCCAGCAACATTAATGCAAACAAGTACACCGCGCATGTGAAACTCGGTCTTATTTTCCCTGCTACATTGCAGTGTAACGGTCTTTTCCAAAAATAAACGCAGTATTAGAATTCCCGAAATTTGCGCTATCGAACGTTTATTCTTAATTTCAGGAAACACTTCTTTCATGCAAGAAATATGCTTGTTTGAAACACAAAAGTTTTCTTTGAACTGCAGCGTTAAAAAAAAGACTTTTTCGAAAAACGGTTACTTGGCGATATAGAAAGAGATTTGAGCTTTCGAATTTTTTCCAACACTTGCATGAAAAGTTTCTGTCCAACGAAAAGGGTGGTTTCCTCATTTATCACGTAAAACATGCATGAGCCGAAACTGCGCTCCGACTGTTAAACTCAATGTTATTCCGCTGCGACAGCCCTCGAAACGGCCTTTTTTCCAGGAAGCAAGCAGAGTACTGGAATCACCGACATTTTAGCCCTTTAGGGGCGGCAGTTGATTAATCGCGCGATGCAACTGGCAAGAAGCGCGCGATTTTCGCTGTTCAATCAAAGTTTTCCTCTCTTTGGAGAGTGAAACCTCAGGCTTTTTGTATTTTTTTGATATACCGTAATTTCCTCTACATGGTCATATGTTTTTCGTGCGCAAGTAACCTTTCTGTTCGATAATAACTTTGAGTGCAAAGTGTAATCTTCTTCTCGCTCTTACAGCTGTCCATGATGACTTTCAAAAAAACTATTTATAAGATCGAATTACTCGAGATTTGGGCTGTCGAATGACTAGTAGTTTGCCGAAGAGCCATATATATGCACCAGCACATAAAGAAAACTGAGTGTGGAACATAGTCTTGTTTCCGCTGCTACAATATAATAAAGAGGCTTTTTCAGAAATCAAGTGTGTTGTTAAATTTGCAGGAATTCAAGCTTTTGAATGATTACCAACTTTCTAAAGGAAAAATTTTGTCTAGCGAAGCTAACGAATGATCACTGAAAGTTTAAGGAAAAAGCGAAAAAGGCCTTGTTTTTTAAGGGATTGAAAATGCGTCGCGATAACAAAATTATGCTCATTTCTTCTGGTTTTTCACACAGTGTGAAGCTGAAATCTTTCAAAATTACAGTATTTTCACTGCTTTTTTCGCAGTGTTATCATGTTCTTATATAACTTAGAGAATTGAGTGGTGAACAAAAACACGGCCTCAGGCGGGAATCGAACCCACGTTTCATCCTATCCGGGGACGCGTGCTCTACCACTGTTTTTGTTCACCACTCAATTCTCTAAGTTATATAAGAACATGATAACACTGCGAAAAAAGCAGTGAAAATACTGTAATTTCGAAGTATTAGTAATTAAAAATAGCTATCAGCTCAACTGGGTTTATAAAGCGAAATCGCATACCCGACCAAACCTGTCAGAGGTTGGTGGCTGATAGCTAACATTGAGATGTAGAAGAATGAGTGGTCTGGCAAATGTGCCTCAGTGGTGTAGTGGTAGAGCACGCGTCCCCGGATAGGATGAAACGTGGGTTCGATTCCCGCCTGAGGCCGTGTTTTTGTTCACCACTCAATTCTCTAAGTTATATAAGAACATGATAACACTGCGAAAAAAGCAGTGAAAATACTGTAATTTCGAAGTATTAGTAATTAAAAATAGCTATCAGCTCAACTGGGTTTATAAAGCGAAATCGCATACCCGACCAAACCTGTCAGAGGTTGGTGGCTGATAGCTAACATTGAGATGTAGAAGAATGAGTGGTCGGGCAAATGTGCCTCAGTGGTGTAGTGGTAGAGCACGCGTCCCCGGATAGGATGAAACGTGGGTTCGATTCCCGCCTGAGGCCGTGTTTTTGTTCACCACTCAATTCTCTAAGTTATATAAGAACATGATAACACTGCGAAAAAAGCAGTGAAAATACTGTAATTTCGAAGTATTAGTAATTAAAAATAGCTATCAGCTCAACTGGGTTTATAAAGCGAAATCGCATACCCGACCAAACCTGTCAGAGGTTGGTGGCTGATAGCTAACATTGAGATGTAGAAGAATGAGTGGTCGGGCAAATGTGCCTCAGTGGTGTAGTGGTAGAGCACGCGTCCCCGGATAGGATGAAACGTGGGTTCGATTCCCGCCTGAGGCTGAAATCTTTGTTTTTTTAGAGCTATTGCCAATTTAACCGCACACAATTCACCTCAGCAACCTTCATCTCAGTGTATCGCCTCTCTGGGTCAAGTAAGTGAATTGTTTTGCTTTTTTTGTAGAAGAACTTCTCAAATTTAGTATTTTTTAAGGTTTGTCACTTTCGAAACGTCTATTTAGCATCCCGTTCACGCTGCCGCTCAACGTGGTGCTCAGCATCATTCACTTTCCACTTCACTTCTGCAAGGAGTCACACGTCAAGTGAGTTTTAGTATCGGGAACGACGACGGTGACTTGTTTGTTTTATCTTTTTCTACCCGGATTTCTCTCTAATATTTAGACACCGCAGCATAAGGAAAATTCTACGGACCAGACAAGACAGGTTTTGTTTCTTTTTTTTTTACTTTTAACTTATGTAATGACTTTATTCAATCTTTGCCATAGCAGTATCGATGAGGCTGCTCTGAGAAAAATTCTTCTAACGTGAGAATATATTATCGGTCTTGGTAGTATGTGGAATAAATGTTCAGGCATCCCTATAATATGCATAGGGAGGCGTATTGGCCGAGTGGCGTGATGCACGTCGCGGCCTTCGGGTTTGAACCCCACTTTCCAGTTTTCTCCGGCAGTAAACTATGAACGTCCTATGGAAAACCATAACCAGGCAGGCTATCGTTGAGATTCCAAGACGTGCTCTAACAGTATTTTGCGATGTTAAAGAAGAAGACAAAAGGGTGAAATGAACGCTAGAAATATTGGTACACGCACAATAAAGAAAAAACACTGTGAATACGGACCAATAATGTGTCAAATATGCATAACAGCACGCTGTACCGCAGTGGTTAGAGGTCCTTTGCGGCACACGATCGACCGATTGATGGTCTATGATTCGATACCGCGCCCAAATTTCATCGATTCTTTCAGCTTTCGGGCTTATCGAATTAGTACCAAACTTGTCTGGGAAGATAGCAGCACTGACTTGATACATGGGAAGGCTAACGCCAGTCATCGTATAGGCCAGATATGCATTCAAGCGCTTTAACACTTTCGGGAACGTGGACGCTTAGCTTCTACATCTCTTACTGGCAACATTGGACGACCTGCTCCATCTCTTTCGCATCTGTAACACAACGTTTTGCGTTTAACAATGGCGCGCTGGGGTTAGAGATGTGAGGAGGTGGAGCAGGACATCCAGAGTTGCCAGATAGAAAAGCAGAGGCGGTGGGTCAAGGTCCTGGAAGATTCAAGCAAGCTGGACGTGATCCTCACCGACGTCCATCTTTGATGTCAAATTTTTCCCCCTCATCTTACCTATCAGCATGGTAGCAGCAGAGGTCTGTAGCATCTCACTCACTTTCTTTCTAGATTAGCCTCGATTACAGGACACTATTCAGACGACAGCAGTCGTCTCCATGTAGACACAAGTGAGAATTTCCTTGGAATAAAAATCACTCCCTTCTCCTAGTGCTGGCACGACGCTATCAGAGCGAGAGAGTGACGAGGTTGGTAATCTAGACAAATGTGTCCACAATTTCTCTTTTATCTCTCGTTAATCTCCATTTGATCCTCTGTTCTCTATTTTTCTAGGTAAAAGTTATCAGCTCTTATGAGCTATACTCATATGATGAGAATAAGTTAATCCAGCGATTTCAAATGTCTCCGAGAACCCACCAATGATTTATTTTGTTTTTCGGTATCTTTAGTTGTCAAGCTGTGATCTGAAGGGCGACACATCTTCAGGGTAAAGTCACCCAGGAGTCAAAGAAAGGAGCGCGTGTGATGCAGTAGTTAGAGTTGCTTTGACCAAATTCTCATGTTTCATGAAAAGTGAGTTCGTGACCTGGCACGATTGTGAAAGCGATACAAAACCTTTTTCTCAAGTCGAGACCGCTTTTGACAAAAATCAATTGATAATGGTGAAATAAACATTCCTTTGTCATTTTAATTATGTCCGTAAAAGGATATAGTGATGGTAGAGTGATAGCAGAAAGGTGGCCTTTCTGGAGTCGTGATAGAACTCGCCACGGTATCGGTGGAAAGCGGGATAACTACACCCCGGAGTCGAGAGACTTGCTTATTGCTCAACACCATTATATATAACTATAACACCGTAACACTGTATTCAAAATATTATCATAAAATATTCAAATTATCACGAATATATTCTGTCAAGTGATAAGCGTTCGCAAATAATCTCCTTTTTTTCTGCAGAACAGACGACTATCGATTTTCAGTCTCCGACTGTGATTCAGAGTAGGACGGTGGAAATGCGTATTGAGGCAACTGTGACCCAAGCTAGAGGTTATACTTTATTTTTATTTGAGCAAACATGTTATGTGTTCTAGTAAAAGCTCTTGTACAGCCCGTCTCCTATATCTCTTTGCAGGGAGGGTAAGCTTCCGAGAGAAGTGACTAATAAAAAGATCGAAAGACGACGGGTTCTGCCCGACTGACGAGTCTTTAAGGACGAAACGTGTATCGGGCAGTATAAAAGCCATTACCAGACCACATGACACGTTCGCTCAAATAATAATGAAAGGATCTATTGGAATTTGAGCGTGGTCTTAACTAAACTCTCGAAACAAAGTTTCAAGGTTATAGAAATCTTCTGAAATCAACCAAGATAGTGCATGGTGTTGTTAAAGTAAACGTTTATTAGTACGTACTCCTGCTTTCTCGTTCCCAAATTCTGCTATAGTTGGCGTTTAACTGTGAGGCCGTTTCTGTAATTTATTTGCATACGACTGGCTCCACGAACGTCCCTCTTTGAGGGATCTCGCCCGGTTAGTCGCGAGGGCGCGTGGCGCGTCCCCAGGGGGTGGACAGGGGAATAAACGCAAACCAAAAGCGACCGTGTTCTTCCCAGAGGCGCAGGTGGATTCAGGGGAGAGCAGCCCTGCTTCTGCAGCGTCGACTTGACAAAACTTTATTTCTACGAGTCAAGTCGGCCAAAAGCCTGCAATCAGGCGGCTGGGAAGTAAATGCGTGGCGGTTATCGTCTCCAACAAATAAGCTCCTCCTGCTCCTCCGAGAGAGACTGGCAAGCTACTCGTGAATACCCAGTCCCCACGTTTAGAACCTGGCAAGCTATACGTTGGGTATCAAAATGTCAAAAACAGTAACAAATTTGGGTCTCATCCCCCTGACCCCGAAAGAGCTCCTGGTACGGCAGCGCCAGGTAGGACGAGTACTTAGAGGCTGCCAAAATCTCAGGGCCGAACTAGGCTGCCAAGATCGGAACGGTCTAAAATGACGATCTGTACCTACAACGCAAGAACCCTTGCTCACGAATCCGCTGTAGAAGATCTATTGATTCAGGCAAGAAGAATAAGGTAC
Source organism: Parelaphostrongylus tenuis (assembly GCA_019055375.1). Taxonomy (NCBI): domain Eukaryota; kingdom Metazoa; phylum Nematoda; class Chromadorea; order Rhabditida; family Metastrongylidae; genus Parelaphostrongylus; species Parelaphostrongylus tenuis. The sequence goes on from JAHQIW010000373.1 coordinate 23,797, forward strand.
GCCGCCATTGGCCGAGACGAGAAGGCGCCATCCTTTTCACGCTGTTTATGACACTGGAGAAGATCTGTTCCTTGGTACATGCGATCGCAGAGGTGTTGGCGGCGTTGGCGCCCTCGTTAAAAGGAATTTGATTGTGAGTACTGATTCGTTTGAATAACTAACAACCCTTATCGGACGATTACAGTTTAAACGACGTGGTTCTATGCCGGCTTTGACAATCTTCGTTGCTTACGCACCGTTATCAAACTATGACGAAGACGAAGTCGAAGAGTTTTATATGGACCTCGGAAAATTCTTCAGAGAAGATCATACGTTCTTCAAGGTCATCGTCGGAGGTTTCAACGCAAAAATTGGACCAAGAAGAACGTCTGAAGAACGTCACATGGAGACCCACGGACTAGAATGGAATGAACAGGGTGAGAGGCTATCTGAGTTTATCATGACGACCCAAACCATCCATGGTAACTAGCAATTCCAAAAGCCTCTTACTCAGCGATGGACGTGGGCGTCTCCCAATGGAGAGTACCATAACGAAATAGATGACATCTTAGTAAATCGAAGGTTTTGCCTGATCGATGCCACTGTTGTTCCCAGGTTCTACACGGGATCAGACCATCGCCTCCTTCGCGCAACATTCCGTTTTTCGAGGAGAGGAGAGAAAGCCGCTAAATTCAAACAACGAAGTCCCAGAACTACCACAACCTGGGATGTATTCAAATCATTAGTCGGCTCTTGGGAAGATACCGTTGTCGACAACATCAACGAAGAGTGCGATCGACTTGTTAAATATCTTCACGTTAGATCTATGAAAGCCAAGAGTCCTAAGGTTACGAAGAGGCGCTTGTCTCCGCAGACACTCAAGCTGATACGTCAACGTGGTTTCGCGCGAGCTACAGGCAACCGAAACCTCAAGTCCGGACTTGCGAAACGCTGCAGAGAAGCGATGAAAATAGACCTCAAAGAGAAAAGAGCAGCAGTTATGGCAGAAGCTACAAAAGCTGGGAAGAGCACTCGCAAAGCCCAGCGAGGCTTCGCCAACAATAAGACCAAGATCATTGCACTTCGATACCCTGACGAGACACTTACAGCTTCGAGAAGGGCTATGGAGAAGATCATCCATCAATACTACTCGGATCTCTTCGCTGGCCATGTACTCTTACCGTAATATAAATTGAAAGAGGACGAATATGTCGTTCCACCAGTCTTCCCTTCCGAAATCCAACATGATATATCGTCGGTGAAGAACGGAACAACACCCGGTCCAGACGGATAAGACCAGAACAACTGAAGAACCTGCCGCCAATTCTCATTAACACCGTGGCTTGGCTCTTCACTCGCTACCTGTCAGAATGCAAGTTCCCTATTCAATGGAAAACCAGCAAGACCGTATTGTTGTTCAAAAAGGGAGATCTTCACGACATAGACAATTCGCCCAATCTGCTTCCTGTCCGTTGTCTACAAACTCTTTGATCGAGTCATCGTAAACAGGATTGACAGAACACTGGACGAAGGACAGCCATGCGAACAAGCAGGGTTCCGAAAAGGATTTAGTATCATAGACCACATCCACACGATTATAAGACTCATTAAAGTTTCACCAGAGTACAAGCAACCACTCTGTCTAACTTTCATCGATCTGAAGAAAGCCTTTGATTCAGTGGAAACAGAAGCGGTTATAGAGGCTCTGAATAACTAAGGAGTCCCTACTCGGTATATAATGATCCTTCGTGAACTTTACAAAGATTTCACGACAAAAAAATCTTCATTCTACAACAGTATCACCATTAACGTAAGAGGAGGGGTTTAACAAGGCGATACAATTCTGCCAAAACTATTCACTGCCACCCTACAAAACGTCATGCGAACATTAGAATTGGACGATATGGGAGTGAAAATTGACGGTCGGCAATTGAACCATCTTCGCTTTGCTGACGATATCGTTCCCGTGACACCAAATATCGGCCAAGCGGAACGAATGTTGACCGTTTTTGACATACACACACACACACACACACACACACACACACACACACACACACACACACACACACACACACACACACACACACACAAGCACACGCACACGACAAGCACACGCACAAGCACAACTATTTGTCACAGTGCACATTGTTAGTAACCCCTCGATAGCGTAAGGTTCGCAAATTCCAGTGCTCAGCTTATTTCGTGGGAAGATCAGCTCACTGCAGTGTAGCAAGAAAAATAAGATTGAATTTGACATACACGGCGCATGTTTGTAGGCCAGTATGTGGAGGAGAGGGGCGGGAAGCGAGGGAACTGGCCTTAGTTTTCACACGGCGGTCGATCGATAGCGACGGCACGACTCGCATCTGGCAAGCAATTTTGTTATTTAAGTTAGGGTTTTCTTTCCGCTTGATAATTATTCTAGATAAAATAAATGGCACTGATATTTGAAGATTTCCTTTGCACGATCACAAGCTTTTCGTGCTTCCCGCGAAGCAATAGCGGAAACAAGCGTGCAGTGTAAGGCATAATTTTGTTTAAATGCTAAAGCTTCACTGGGGAAACTGTTCAAAAAAATGCAGAGTCAATAATGCTGACATATACCTAGAATTGAGCAAATGCTTTGGGAAATTTTTAAACATTTCGTTATTATGCGCTAATTAACAACAAAAATGGCATTAACTATTTTTAAATCTTTCCTGTTTCAGTGTTTTCTTAAGACCATAGCTGAAATTTCAACTTGCCAGATAACCATTTCTGAGCGGCGCATGTTATCTGGTCTGTTAAATAGACTGACTCATAGTATCCAGTAGACGTTTTTCGACCTTAGTCTTGTCAATTGGATAGTTACCCTTCGTCGTTAGCCAGTCTTCTCGGCGTGCTCAGTCCCCTGTACTATGAGTTGGCGACGACGAGCAATTCACGCTCTATCTCCGTGAAATTATCCTCGGACACATACTGTTGTACACTCGATTGCCCTTGGCTAGTATCATTATATATAACATACCTTTCCTTCGGAGTGTTTTCTTAAGACCATGCGCTCGGTGGTAATTTCACCGGACATAGAGTGTAAGATGTTCGTCTTCGCCTACTCTCAGTATAGGAGAGTAAGCGCTTTGAGAGGATTGGCTAAAGACGAAGGTTAATTGCCCGACTGACGAGACAATCAAGGTTGAAACAAGTGTATCGGGCTCTATCATGCGTGGCTTAAAAATGGTTATCTGTCATATTCTTCAAAGTGTAGATCACCACTGTGAACTGGTTTCTGTTATCGCTATGCAAGTTCCCGGATCTGCTCGAATTACTATTGATGCTGCTTTGAAAAAACTCCTTACATGCTACTTCAGCTGCATTACATGATTCACATCGACGGATATTCAAGAAAGTATTACATTGATCGATGGAGGGCGCAATCAGATAGACCAACGTCTGGACTGTCGACGGAGTGCTAGTGGACCCCCACGCCGTCCAATTTTCAAGCTTCTCCTTGGCCATCTTAGCCGTATGCGGCAGAAAAAAGCATGTGCGCAAGATCAGAAATGTCTTCTTTGAGACACTTGAATTATCTGCCCACGCACGATGTTTTCTCTGTGCCAGTAACTCACCCTCAATAAAGTAATCTACGGCTCCTAAAAATCGTCAAGCCTTTTTGCCAATATTCGGGGATCAACGCACACAAATCATATATTCAGTAGGCGTTCCAAAGGTAAAATTAATGAACTTGATAAGTAATATACAAAGCTGACAAGTACGACATGAATGTGTCAAAAAATGAAACGTATGAAAATTTTACACAATTTTTTGCTTAACCTGGTATAACTAATCAAATATTCAATTATCTGAGCTGAGAAGCACGATACTCTTAGTCGTGTGACCCTCCGTCTATAAAATTTCGTCAAAGCGAATATAAAGTGACCCTCAGTCGACTGTCATAAGTGCTAAAACTGTTCAGTCCTTCACATTTGCAGCCATCGAGAACCCTATTGTTTGTCCCTGTGTCTGAACGAAAGAATATTTTCAATTTTACTGCTTCATCAGACATCCAGCTGTTTCGCTAATATTGATTAATTCAATCAGATTCTTTTCAAAATATTGTCGAGTTTTTCTTGCGATGCCACACCGTCTTCAGCAGCTGAAATCAAAGCTAAAAAGCCACCTGTCGTTAGACAACTAAGATTATCCCATCTTCTCATCCACTTATCAGCTAGGCGCACTGTATATTCATTATCATAGAAACCCGTGTAATGCCGATCACACCTACGCTGAAGTTCTCTTATCAAGAATTTCACGTCTAATCAAGCCCGACTTCTTTGAAACAAAAGATTTCTCTATGGGCGTCTTTACACGTTGTCATCACAGACAGTTCGTTTTTGTGGTCCAGAAAGACGTTGTTTGCGTTGTTCCTCATACTTTTTCTGAACGGCAGCGAGTACTGTGATGGCAATAAACGTCATGATTTGTCAGCGTATTCGCCAAAAACGAATAGTCAGGGTCCACACTGTAGGTCCTTGCTATTAATTCTTTGGCACTGCTTAGGATGTTTGCTACATAAACGTTCCTCCTTTTCGTGCTTAACGCTCCTCTCTAAAACTGATCGTCTTGGTTTCAAAGAAATACAAGAGTGAAAAGTTGATATGCCGTCGTTTCGTCGTGAATGAGAAAAAGTGAGATTCTCGGAAATATTCTTCTGGACATTTTTCTGTAGGTGCTCTGTGATCCACCCGTGGACTAAGACAATATCATTAGTATTGACTGGTTAGCACCCGTTCAATCGATACCACTCAAATGACAAATGTTTACTATAATGGCTCAGTAGTTTTTATTCGAACCACTTATCCTTGTAACAGAATCCTCCAGAAAATTTTAACTTAATGAATGCCTACTTTATATTTTGTGCTTCTCGCATTTGATTTTCTGCGAGTTAAGCACACTCATTTAACACTTTTTGGGTCTCCGAACTAGATCGAGAACGCTGGGCAACAACAACTCGAATGGAAAAAAGGAAGAAAAGGCAACATATACATCCGTAAGGTAGTGTTTCAATATACCGGATTCCCCGTTTGCCAAACAACTCGGGTAGCTGAATCAATACATATCTTTCATCATTAAGGAATACTGAAAATTTTGAACAGAAAAAGATTTCTACAGTAGTAAGAATGTCAAAGGTACGCCCAAATTCTCACTTGTCGAAAAATTTAGAGCTCATACTGCTCCACTGTCGTTATACTATTTTGACAACAGCAGAATTTTCTCTTTTTTTGTAACCCATACAACCTGCGGTGTTCATTAATTGATGTAAAATCTATTAACTCTACAAACAGAAGTAGATTTTAGGAGATTCAAATACTAAGTTAGAAGATTCGAAAGAGCGGATACAACAAACGAGAAGTGCTGAGTTCCAACTCAGTGAATGTGAAAACGATTTTGGTAACTTGGAGAAATTTGCCGCATCAAATCAATTGAGCGACATGTGGTGAGACTTGTTTCCGTTTCAAGGTCAAACTCAAATTTGAAGTCTTAAAAATGTCATCTACAGGAAGCCGTGGAGTCTACCCAATTACCCAGCAGTTCTCCGTGCTCCAATCCGGCAGTGCAGCAAAGCAGAAGAATCGATCGTAAGTTAAGAGGACCAGAATTGTGTGCTAATGTGTGTGCTGCTGGAGGGGAAGGGGAGCTGGCCCTGAATTCCATACGGCAAACACCGATAGCGTTAGCGCCACTCACATGTGGTATGCAATTTTTGTTATCCAATTTGAGATTTTTTCTCCGCTTCGAAAGAAACTTTAGACAAAACAAATGACGCTGATAAAGCAAGGTCTTCTCTGCGTGTTCATAGGCTTTTCGCTTCTTCAGCAAAGCCTTAGTGAAAGCAAGTGGCCGTTGTAAGACAAAATTTTATTTTAGGGCTAGGCAACTATTAAAGGATGTTTTTCAACAAGAGGCACGAAATGCAGTAGGCGAAAGTCTAACCTTTCAAATAATTACCATCACCTTTTATGAAAGTTTTTGTCCAGCGGAAAGGACTTTCTAGATGTCTTCTCGAATAACCGAATAGAACCGATTCTTCTAGAGTTAATGACGAAACGCGAAGAAGTAACTTTCTAGCCAATATTTTTCCTCTAAAGAAATAGATTAAGATTTTCAGACAAGTGCTACCTTTGTCGGTTTTATCCAGGCTCACAAAGGGACATTCTAATTTATCAAACTTCAAATTCTCTAGAGTTTCAAATACTACAAGCAAATGCCTATTCGAAAGCGTTCATTTTCACACTGTGATGTGGGCTCAGATAGGCGAAGGAGAACAGCATGGAGACTCCTGAGACTCTTGAAAAAGCCTTTAACTAAATAGCAAACGTTGGATTCTGTGTTTCTCTTGCGTTTAACTGCCATCTCAATGATCTGTTATGCAGCACAGACGTGAGCCGAAATCACAACCGCATCAAGGAATTTACGTACCACTCGGCGTGTTCTCAAAGAAAGTTTTCTGAAATTAAGCGGCCCTCACAGCGTCTAGTAGCTCTAGCTCCTCCGTTCGCTGGAGCACTTCGTGAGCTAGAAGGAATTTTTAGAAATTAATTATTTGCGTCGAGGATTGGTAAATTTTTCAAATCTAAATTTGTCGACTTCTGGAAGCACGGTATTGATTTATTGCCTTCGAGATGGCCGAAATATGTTCAGGCTGATGGTGCATACTCTGAATATATAGCAATTTTACTTACTTCCGGTCATTGAATTTAGTGTTTATTTCTCTTGCGATCAAACATAAGAAATGGCCTAATGCTATCAGTGTGCTGGCAGTGGCGAGCGAGTGTGAACTCAGCTACTTTGTGCGCAGAAGGCACGCGATCTCGCCTCCACAATCTATAACCTGCCTTTGACAGAACCAGGCCAATCACGATCCAATGTCCACCTGAGATGTGGCCGCCACGGTCATCGAGGTCAACTATAACGCCAAGATCTCCGAGACGAGCTTCAAGGAATTACGTAGTCCTCAGTACGCCACCTCTCACAGTGTGACAAATTACTACACCATAGCTCAATTTCTCCACTGCAGCTCACTCACCAGTGTCGCTCACTTGCACTGTAGATCACTCATTAGCATAGTTCACTCTTTATCATATTCTCATAAAGGCTACTCACAGCATTACATACACATTACTGGCAGATACACTTTCTCATTGTCGTTCTTACTAGTCGCTGCTCTGATAATCTTGTTTTGCATATAGAGGTTTGATTGTCCAAGCTAGCTCTCTTAAACCACCCTGGCGAACTACGCTTTCAGCTACTGTCACAATCCACTGAACTCTCGCAACAATTCTAGTGCATCGGCCAGCAACCGAATCCGGATCGCTCGCATGGCAGGCGTGCCTTCTACCAGTGAGCAACTAATGCACCGCCAGCTACCACAATCCACAACCAGCGCAACATTTAATGAGTTTAACATAACTATGGACAGTGTTTTATTTTTGTGTTCATCAATGTATTTATCCAAAACGCTTAATCTTACCAAAACTGTAACTCACAGCCTGCTTCGTCGTCGCTTTGAGGAAATTTCTTTGATTGGAAGAGTCCCTTGGAAATCTTCAAATTTCACTTGAAAAGATTACTGTATGGAACACTCTTAGTTTACCGTACACTTATATTATGTACTAATGGCACTGATTTGTGGATGCTTGACAAATTTATATAATTTCATCACACAATGCTTTTTATTCGTGGATAATAACTTTCTTATGATTATCTGTATTATATAAGCTCAGCACTATTTGGAAATGATACTTTACCAGAGCTAATGTTACCTGTTGCCTTCTATGTCATCACTTCTTACTTAACACGTTTGTGTTTATATTCTCACACCGAAAGTCTTGTCATTGCTACGTCGTTATTATTATATTGCTAAAGTTGCAAATAAACAGTTCGGTCAATTATAGGCTAAGGTTTGTTTTATAAAAATACAGAAGATTCTCATGCAGCGTGCCAGGGTAAACATTCTGATAATGGGTTGAGCGACAAGTTGGTAGGCGATCAGCTCGCTCGACAATCAGTGTTCCAGTAGACAATCCGACTTATAATAGCTTGATCTCTTGTTCACGTTCTTGTAGCGTGCTTCGTTCTCACTCTTTGTTTCGCCATCCATTATGGTTAAAATTCTGTAGGTGCCATGGGGTAGATGTCTTTTTTTTCACAAAAAAATATCGTACTCATTTATCTATTTTCTGCGACTGCTGTTCGATTTCAACCTCACCGATGAATTATCTGCTACAGATACTACCACACGCTTTCAGCAGAAATCTGTTTTTTGCGCTTAGAAAATCACAAGAATAGTTTATCACCGTGTTTATTCCATTACAGCAATGACGGAGTGCCTATCACTGAGAATCCTGTCTCTAGCTACGATTCGTACTTGATAGCTGGAATTTGAAGTTTACGTCGTAGGTTCTCGCGAAGTTCATACTCTGATCTATGAAAGAAAATAGAGACTGAAGACATTATTTCAACGAGTCATCACTTGAAATTATTTTAGAACAACGAACAATGAGGATATTCATAGTAGTAGTGTCGACGGTGTCGTTGTATAGATGATGAGAGAACGAGACGAGTCAGAAAGATGAACTTGGTTGAGATTTTCCAACCATCATTCGCATCTGCGTGAAATGAATTTGCAGAGAGTTTTATGTGATAAGTTTAGGTGTAATAAGCATGTCTCAGCTCCACATTGAGCTCTGCCAATTAGGTAGAATCTATTAAAATAACGAGTGAGTGTGAACATTAACTTCGAAACGCTTTTCGAAGTATGTCAGGTAATCATTTGTTTTTGAGCCACGTATGTCATGTGGTCTGCTAAAATAGGCTGACTTATAGAGCCCGAGACACGTGTTTCGATAATGTGACCCCGTTGGTCGTAAAGTTACCCTTTCGTCCTTTGCCAATCTTGTGTATGTGCTCCAGTCCCCACACTAAGAATTAGTGACAACGAGCATTTTACATTCTATGTGCGGTGAAAGTGTCACCGAACACATAGTGTTGTACACTCGATTGCTCTTGACTAGTATATTTAGTATATCACATCCTTAGTTTCAAGTGTTTCTCAAGACTACAGCTCAAACTTCAATATGCCAGTTTATCACTTTTTGAGCCACAATGTTATGTGGTCTATTAAAGTGGGCTAACTTATAGAGCCCGTTACACCACATAACAAAGTCAGCAAATTTCAACAGACCACCTGACATGCATGACTCAAAAAATGATTATCTGGTGTGTTGAACGTTAAGCTGTGATCTTGAGAAACGACTCGAAACGAAAGATATGATGTATTAAATATACTAGCCAAGAGCAATCGAATGTGTTCGGTGGTAATTCCACAGGCCATAGAGCTTAAAATGTTGGTCGTCGCTAACTTTTAGTGTGTTGACTGGAGCGCCCACACAAGGTTGGCAAAAGACGAAAGGGCGACTGCTCGACTGACTAGACCACAAGATCGAAACACGTGTATCGGGCTCTATAAGTTAGCCCATTCTGATTGTTGTTCTCGTATGTGTTGGGCACACATGAGGTATGCCGAGTAAATTTCATACGTAACACAACCCTTCCTGTCGTGACGGCAATGTGTATGTTTGTCAAACTACACACTTGAGCCAATCTCGCCGCCATCAGTTATTCTGACCTGACTAGATCTATTCGACATGCTATAACTCAGTATTTGGTGATTCAGTTGGGAATATGTGACCCAATCATACAATATGCGTCTCACCTATGGCGTTACCACATCAGTTATCACACATTTCATTGTTTTTCTCTGCTGGCGCATCGATGTCCAACGAAGGGCATGTTACGCACTCGAATTTTTGGTCCCACGCAGCGAGAACAGCACCGATTAGTGGAAGTGGGGCGAGGGGAGGGCTTAGAGCAGATCAGCCGGCAATTATCATGTCAACTCACTTGTTTCTTACTGCTCTAGTACAGGCATTTTCCATTGTAGTTCCTCTACCAGAGAGATACGTTATCCAAAGGGACACTCTATCAGATGAGAGATCACCAAATTCTTTTCTCTCGGCAATCAGCATTTTGAAAAAACCGTTTTTCGTCGATTTCATAGACAATCGAATTATGTGACTAAATATCGACAATTTCATATAGGGTTTCAGCCTATAGAAGTTTTTGTCCATAAGATAAGTAGATAAGTCAAAAAAATTTCTTTGTCCCTTTCATAGCAGTCTATGATGTAATAATAGCATATCTAAGATTGCGGAGTCATGTGCGAAATTTCTAACCGTAGGCTGGACTTGAACACATGTTTCACCCATTCAGAATGCATTTGACCGCTATACCACCAACTGTTAACACTTAATAAGAAGTCAGTTTTATTTGACCTCCACCTTCGGTGTTATGATGTTTCAATCTACCAAATAATGTGGAGTGCTGTACAAAAACGTTTGCGTCAGCCGGGATTCGAAACCAGATCTCACTCTTTCCGGAAGCGTATGCTAACCGTTGCACCACCTACGCTCCATTCGCTTAGCACTCTTTCTACGGAAAGAGTGAGATCTGGGCTTAAATTCCGGCTGGCAAAAACGCTTTTGCACAGCACTCTACAATATTGGGTATGTTAACAGTTGGTCTCTAGTGACTTCTACTCTTCATAACGCAGAAAGAGAAATTGAGGACTGAGGACTTCGTTGGAGGAGTGATAGCACAAACTATCAGGTGAAACGCGGCTCAACTCATACCTGAGCTTAGAGGTAGATAGGCCGTTGAGAACAATTTCACAGGTGTAGATGTAGCACAATCGTATACGCATAGAACTATCAACTAAAACTGCCTGAAAAAATGGCTAAACCTTTTTCGGGTCTTAAGATTGCGTCTCATTACAACGCTCTTCTCCATAGAATTATATCGATCTGTAATTCTGATAACCACCTCATGTACATTTAATTTGTTGTTACACTTAAAACATAATTTAGTTTCGCATTCGGGACCGTGTCGGTCGCGCAGCGCAATTTTCTTGTGGCATCCGATGCGCGCTTATTGTAAAGCTCAATGTTCTTTTAGCGGTAACGACGAACTAGGAAGTCTCCCTCAATAACTAAGCGCATATCCTCAAGATTTTTAACTCAAATTTTTCAAGATCTGTGTTGTCGAAGCACTGCTGAATTATTTGAGGAAAAGAGTTGCTCATCGAAAGATGCTCAAGTGCTAAGTAACATACTTTTTTTCCTGTTACTGTGTGATACAGAGACTTATCAACAAATAAAGCATATTTTTCAATTTTTCGACATTTGAGCTATCTTGTAGCAACTAAAGGGTATAAGAAGATCGAAAAGTACTCTTTTTTGAATATTGATGCTGATAAGGGATGCACCGTGTCATGCCCAATGATGAACACGTGCTCTTCCTGTACTCACTCGTGCTACATTTTAGAAGCACTTTCACATAAATCTCACATAATAGAGCTGTTCAGTTGCAGAAGAAATTTTCTTATGCTACGTTCTCAAAAGACGTATGAAGGATTTCAAGAAAAGTTGTCTTGAAAATGTTTCGCAGACGGTTCATTTGTGCTATTCCATCCTTTATTTAACGATAAGACACCTCTGAGATGTAAGCCTCACCTGTAATTACCAATAAACCACCTATAACGTTCGAGCGGCGGGCTACCATTTTAGACGTGAAATGTGGTCTTTGCTCTTACGTCGTTATATGGTATTAAAATAGTGAAGAGCTGTACAGTGGCCCGGCCGGGCATATGAAGAAGTTTGTGTAGGTAAAATAATTTTATTATTGCTGTTACACTTACTAAAAAGCCTTTTTTTAAGGTAAAGAAATTCTTGGAATCGCGATGACTTAAGCTTTCTAACGATTACCAAATATGATTCTTGATTTTCTTCTTTGAGCAGAACACGAGGTGTTACATTGAACTTTATTCGATAGCTGACGTTTCGGCAGTTCGCCTTCTTCAGAGCCTGGAAAGATCAAAATGTTTGCAATACAATCAGTCAAACACCTCCATTACTTCTTTAGAGAAAATCACCAGACCTAGATGTTCCTGGATCGTCTACGTAACGCAAACCCGAACAACGCGTACGTGATGGAGTCATTCGACGTCACTGCTTTATATACCAACGTGTCGAATGACTCCGCATTGCAAGCCACACATGAGCTTCTTATACAACACCAGGGAGCTGTAAACATGTATGGCTTGACGATTGAGCAGTTCATGATCCTACTAAAAGAGTGCTTGAACTGTTCAATCTTCAGATGGTCCGGGAATTATTATGCTCAAACCAGAGGGCTGGCAATGGGACAGCGACTGGCACCTAGCCTGGCCATTGCCTTTATGTCTAAAGTGGAAGCACCAGTGATGGATCTCCGGCCATTACTCTACTGTAGGTATATAGATGATTGCTTGATTATCTGTTCCACTCAAGAGGAGCTGGATGATTGTTTTAGATTGCTGAATGAACAGTCAGAGTATATAAGATTCACCCGTGAGATACCAAAAGACGATTGGCTTCCATTCTTGAACGTGCAAATAAGCTTAACTGAGAGCGGCTACATAACGAAGTGGTACCGAAAGCCAAGTAGTAAGAATATCTTGGTTCACTATCTCTCTTCTCATCCCTCACATACGAAGAAGGCGCTAGTAAAAAACATGTTTCGAACAGCAGCCAATGTATGTACCGGGGAGGAGCAGAGAGTAGAATCCGTGAAACTGGCGCGGGAAATAGCCACTTCTAATGGATACGAATTCGTAGCCCCTCGGCTTAGGTTTAGAGGAAATAATGCGCCTCCGAACGAAAACTTAGTTGAAAGGAAAGTCCCGTTTATCATCCCGTTCTATTCAGATGAGATTAGTACAGCTATAAAACGATGTTTGAAAAGAGCGGGTTTAGAGCAATCGGTGGCCATTATTGAAATACCACCGAATACTCTAAAACGCCAACTAGTTCGCAACCGCTTATATGACCGTCTCTGTATGATGAAAGATTGTAAAATATGTCCTAACGGCAGAGACGGTGATTGCATGAGCGTAGGTACAGTCTACCTAATCTCTTGCAAAGCGTGTAGTGATAAATATGTTGGCGAAACGGGTAGGCCGCTCTATGCACGCATAGAAGAACACCTAGCTGACAAGCGTCTTAATAGACAAAACATCCCGCTAGGGACGCATAGAGCACAGAAGCACGACGGAGTTGATTTTGAAATCGAAGTCACCATCCTTGCGCAGGAGCAAAAAACATCAGCGCGAAAGATCTTGGAAGCATTTTGGATTAATACGACCAATCCAACCATAAACCGCAGGGAGGAATGCCTTGTAAACACTCGTGATATGAGCCAGTATATAAGACTGTTGTTTTGATGGGTAGGGTGCATTACGAGCCTATGTGTCTCTCTTGCTGGTGATCTCCACTTGGATCATCCAGTGGAACAAATATAAAAAGCGGTGAGTATGTTGAGTGTTGATTTTTGCTTGATGCGATTGAAATCTAGGTCTGGTGATTTTCTCTAAAGAAGTAATGGAGGTGTTTGACTGATTGTATTGCAAACATTTTGATCTTTCCAGGCTCTGAAGAAGGCGAACTGCCGAAACGTCAGCTATCGAATAAAGTTCAATGTAACACCTCGTGTTCTGCTCAAAGAAGAAAATCAAGAATCATACTGAAGCATGCCGAGGTTAATAGACAGTCGGTCTTGGGAGTTGTTAGAAGAATTACCAAATATCTTAAACAAAACGTTTCTGCAGCGAGAAAGGCTTCGAAGCAATCGCGTACTTGAGCTGATACCCTTCGTCTTGTAAGGGTTAAAAAGTAGAAGTTCAGACTTCCGACATTTTCAACTAATCGCATTTTTTAAATCGTTGCCAAAAAATTGTCGACATACTGTTTTGTTTTTTTACAAACTTAGCTGTAGAGAATAGAATTTAAGACCCGACATTTGAGACAGTGTTCATAATTAGCGGCCTAAAGTTACGGTACAAGAAGTACAGTTAAGAAAGCTTACAGCGAATTAGACAAAAAGAGCATTTGTGTGGGTAAAAACTTCGTCGGCTAATCTCCCTCATTTATCGTTTTTTTGCTTCTGAGCAGGTACAATATTTTCGCCGTATTGGACAAATCGGCGTTTCATGTTGTTTGTGAGACTTCGAAGAGTTATCAGAGACACGACGGTGCTATAGGCATATATTGGTCTGTCATCGTGATTGAGACACATATTGTCGTTCTGTGCAACAAACTTCCAACTGAATTATCTACAATAACTTTGGCTAGATTGAGCAGCTATTCCATTAGGATGTGAATTTCTCTCGCAAACAAATTGAGATTAATAACTTTATAACTAGAGTTAATTGAAATAACTGCAAACCATTATCATGAAGCGGTATCCAGATCTAACCACTGCCGGAATTATCGAGGGTGTCGTGAAAAGTGCAATCAGTGCTGAAAGCAGACATCACAAATGAACATTCTTTTAAATCAAAATTAGATAATTATCTGTCATTAGACCACACACTAATGCTTATCACTAAATCCTTGTCAGCGAGAGTTGCTGCCATTTTTTCTGCTACGTTTCAAAAAAACAGAAGTGCAGTGAGGGTAAGGTAACTGTTGACCAGTAGATGTTGCCCTTTACGACTTAAGGTTTTTGCGAAAAATCATACTCTTTGTGGTCTCTGTAGAAACGGTAAAGATGCTTGGTTTCTTTTCGGATCGTCAACTTGGCTCTACAAATCAAACATCTTCTCTATGCTTATCCATGAATGAAGATCTAAAAGAGCGCAGCTGAGAGCGAAAGATAGAAATACGCGGCAAAAACGACGAAGGTGGGAGTACCTATCATCTAATCCAACGATAATGCTATTTTGCGGCTAACTACGGTATTTTATCGTCGTCAAAAGTTAGGATTAAGGCAGGGTGATATCTTTGACAGACTTTATGACCCTCGATATGGTTTGAGTGTGATCCATAGAGCGAGATCTCTTTAGAAAACCTGCTTTCTCGACTGATCGCGTCACATCCAAGGTTTTCGATGTGAACAGAAATATAATCTGATATTTTGATCTGATAATTCTGATAATATGAAAAATTTCAATTCTGCTATCAATGTACAGTTCAGATAAAGACTATAGAATTGACTTGCAATCGAAGTCGTTAACAAGTCCACTGAGTGGAAGATTACCGTGGTCAATCACAAAGTAGCATTCTCGTTCTATTAGATAAGACGTTCTCCTGTTTTTATCATCTTTATTTCGATTTTCAAGTCTCACCTGTTTCCTTTTAGATTTCCACTTGAGTATGAGTAAAGGCGACGTGAGACAACTATATTGGAGAATACACGATTTTTGAATTCAATCGATGCTGCAAGTACTGGTCATCTCTAAAGTTCCAAAAAAATCAAAATCGTTTTATTAAAAGCGCAAGCTGTGGTGGATAGTATGCATTTCTGATCATGAGATCAATTCAGCATCACTGCGCTACGGCTTTTTTTTACAGCGTGCTGGAAAAAAATGGCAACAATTCGTGCTGACAACGATTTCGAGCAGCATGAATGTCATGAAACCCTTCAGGACCACCAGTTGTAATCGCCACTCCCAGTACAAATCGCAGCCCCGGTGTGCGATTTTTGGTATTTGATTGGAGTTTTTTCACCGTTTTGGATAAAAGTCTGGGGTTCTATGCAAAAATTCGATAGATTAAAATCTTCTCTAGACACTCGTATACTTTTGTCACAGTAATGGTGGCATTTTGGTAATCGTAAGAAGATGTACAAAGAAAATAATGATATGAATTTATCACTTTTGATATATTTTATTATAAACGATACTTAGGAGTAATAACAGTGGCTTAAAATCGAAATCGATGCATAGCATGTCAAAAAAGAGCCGTTGCACAATGAATGCGATGCCAGCTCATCAATAATTCTTACAGTAACTAAAAGTTCAGAGCAGACAAGTTATAGTTGATTCACACGAAGAGGATAAAAACTTATGGATTATAAAAGAGTTTGTGCAAGAAGGGTCAAATGTATTCAGGAGAAGAGGTAATTAAAGCAGACTATCCGTGTAATCATTGTTTTAGCAAATCCAAGTTTATTTATAGTCTAGGTGTAGAGATCTATTCTTTCATAACAATCGTAGCCTGATACTTCGACGATGCGCTGGATTCCTGCTGTATCAAGTTTACAAAATATGATGATTTCACTTAGCTAAAACATACAATAGGCATTGCATATTCTGGGCAAGGCAATTATATGGAGAAAGAAAGCAAGAACGAAGGAAGAAGGAGTGGGAGAAACGAAGACATTCATAGATGTGTGTATGCAAATGAGCGTTGAGAAACTACCGCTGCTGAAAAATTATTGGAGCTGTCATCTCTCTTCTGGGAACCATTCTGAGGAGCAGATTTCATGCCCAGGCGTAAATTTTCGAAGGTTATGAAACATTTGCATTCTGTCGATAATTCCAGGTGGGATGGAAAGAATAGACTACACAAAAGTAAAAACTTCCAAATACTTGTCAATACGATTTGCCAAGTTGTATGTAGACCAGGGAAGAATGTCTGCATCGAAAAATCAATGGTACCCTTCAAAAAAAAAATCATATTTTGGCAATCCCATCCCAGCAAAGTCACAGGTAATATAGCTCCACAGCCGACACCCACGTATGTTTTTGAAGTCACTTTACCACGTTATGGACGTTGTGTTGGATGTTATAGAAAATTGGTAATACGTCTAAGCACTGCTCATGCTCGAAACAAAGCAAAACGAGTAAGCACGAAGTGCAGTTTATGTAAGCAGTACGTTTGTCCACGTTGTTTCGACACTGCTCATTGGAGATATGCTCTTAGGCTTTTTGACATCCGACAAGTAGTGCATTAGGTCGGAAAACCATGCTGTATAATAATGTAGACAATGATGAATTAAAAAACTGATTATTTCACGATTTGATGTTTGTTGTTATAGAATGCATAATTTGAATGTAACAAGCAAAGTACTATGCAGCGCGAGTGAAGGTTGACCGGCACTGATATTTATGGTGAACTGCTAATGATCCAATGCTTGTTGCACAAAGTATTGCTTGTTGATTAGATATTTTGAACACGTCTTAACCTAAAGGTTTATAGCATCAATGGTAAATCTGTAAAATTTGGGTGAGAAATGCGCAATTTCTTCAAAACAGTACTGCATAAATTGGTGATTGTGGGTTTTATGAAAGCTTGTTCCGACTGCGTACTAATAATTACTTCCTAAAGCTTCTTGAAAAAGTTATACATTGCAACAAATTTGTTTCCATTTTACACTATTACCTATCGATAAAAAATAAGGAGTAAGATATGGAGATGCGATATTTTCCTTTTGATGGATACTGGATATGTATAAGACACGTGGCTGTTCTTTTTGCAGAAAAAAACTTTTATAGAAGGCCTTTAGTAGCATATCACTCTCTGTAATCATCAGTTGTTTCCAGCGTACTGATTTCACTACACAATTACCAGTACACCCACAGCGAAGTTCAAGAAATGGGCCGTTCACACAAAGAGTGAAATGCGATCTCTTGCTACGGCGCACTAAAGAATCAGTTCGAAAAAAGCAAACTATTTTCCAGAATCTACACCTTTTGAACTGTCAAAGGGTGGTGAAGACTCTATTGTAGGACCAAGCATGAACGACAGTGAAGCCACGCAAAGCATTCCGGAAGCGAAAAGCAGCATTTGTTCATCGTTTTTGCAGTTCATTTACAACCTACATTTGCTACTTAAATTTGAAACTAAGTTTATATTTGATATCACTGCTTCTCGAGCTGTCGAATAATTATCAAAACTTTGGTGAAAATTCTTAGTTGTGTGAAAAGACTATGTAAGCACGAGTGTGAATCACACTGTACACTCTGAAGAAAAAAATACTTTCTTTGTTGCTACAGCTCAGGCGGAAAAGTGCTTTTAGAAGGAAAAAAATAGCATCAAAATCGCAATTTTTCCAACTATCGAATGACTACTTGAAGTTCAACGAAAATCTATCGCCGAGAAATCCACAAAAACGTGCGTGTACCATGAGCAGTACATGTGGTACTGAAATGGTCAGAGACTAGTAAAACCCACTTGCTATAAGATATGATTTATGGAAAAATTGTATTACAGCGCTTGCTCACACCGTAGATTTTTCTCGGTGTAGTAGTTTCCAGAGTCTTTATAGTTGCATTGTTTCTGTACGTATATTCATGAAAATTGCTTGCAATCAATTCAATAAGTAGTTGACAATAAAGTTACTAAGCGTAAATAATCCGTTAGAAGAGTATATGTACCAACAGAATAACTGCTCAATTTAGCCAAAGGTATTATGAATTTCAGTTTATTATTTGTATTCAAAGAATTTGCTTTGCTTTGAAAATGAATGGCGTGTTTTATCGAAATGACATCTGCACTCTGATATAAAGAGTGTAAGATTCTGTCTTTCAGGAAAAATTGTGACATCATCCATAAATCTACGCATTCTCAAGTGCTTACATGTATAAATTCCTGCCTAAATAACGCTTTTATGTACCCTGATGTCGAGGAAAATTAAACAAGGCACGGAGTTTTTTTTTCCATCACAAATTTTCACATTGTTACAGTGCGAAGTTCCAGTGGGGCATCAAAATATCAATCAACAAATCTTTCTGTCTGAGTAGCACCTCCAATTAATGTAGTTTCGCAATGGGAAGAGCAACGCTTTTCCTTAAAAATTAAGCACTGCTTCGACAACACAAATCACAAAAGATTTAAGTTGAAAATCTCAAGATTGTCACATATAAATTGCGCTGCGCTACCGATACGGTCCCGAATGCGAAACTAAATGATGTTTTAAGTGTAACAACATATTAAATGTACATGAGGTGATCATCAGAATTACAAATCGATATAATTTTATGGAGAAGAGCGTTGTTATGAGACGCAATCTTGGAGACCCGAAAAAGGTTTCAGCGACCTTTCCAGTCAGTTTTAGCCAGTAGTTTTTATGTGTGTACGATTGTATTACATCTACACCTGTAAAATTGCTCTCAACGGCCCATCTTTCTCTAAACTCAGGTATGAGTTAAACCGCATTTCACCTAGTGGTTTGTGCTATCACTCCTCCATCGAGGTCCTTAGTCCTCAATTTCTCTTTCTGCGATATGGGGCATACAATCCAGTAGAGACTAACTTTTAACATACCCAATATTGTAGAGTGCTGTGCAGAAACCTTTTGGTCAGCAGGAATTCGAGCCAAGATCTCACTCTTTGCATAGAAAGAGTGCTGTCCGAAACGAGCGTCGATGGTGCAACGGTTAGCATGCGCTCCCGAGGAGAGTGAGATCTGGGTTTGAATCTTGGCTGACGCAAACGATTTGCACAGCACTCTACATTATTGGGCGAACTGAAACATCGTGACACCACAAAAGGCGGTGAATAAAAATGATTTCTCGCTGAATGACATATCTAGGAGTCAATGACATAATGCAGCGAAGTGATTTTCTAGCCGATATTTTTCTTTCAACGAAATAGATCAAAATTTTCAGTCGAGTGCTACGATTGTCAGTTTTATCTAAGCTCAATGAGTCGCATTCTAATTTATCAAGCTCTAAGTCATCTAGCCTTCCAAAGTACTTTAAGCAAATGTCTAATCGAGAGCGTTCATTTTTACTCTGCGATGTAAGATTGGATAGGAGAAGAAGAACAGCATAGATCCTCTTAAGACTTTTGAGGAAGCCGTCAACTAAATAGCAAACTGTTGAGTCTGTGCTTACCTCTTGGGTTTAACTGCCATCCCAATGCTCTGTTATGCAGCACAGACGTGGGCCTAAATTACAACCACATTAAGAAATTTACGTATTACTGGGCGGGTTCTCGAACAAAGTTTTCTGAAATTCAGTGGCACTCACAGTGTCTAGTTATCTACCTCCTCCGGTCGCTGGAGCACTTCTTGAGCTAAGAGGAGTTTTGAGGCATCAATTATTTGCGTCGACGATTGCCAACTTTTTTCAAATTTAGATATGTCGACTTCTGTGAGCACGATATTGCTTTATTGCTGAGATATGGATGAATTGTGTTCAGGCCGGTGGCGCATACTTTGAGCAGTGATATAAAGCAATTTCTAATCTCTTCTGGTCAATAAATCTAGTGTTTATTTCTGTAGTGATTAAACCTACGAAATGGCTTAATGTTACCAGTATGATTGCAGTGGCGAACGAGCGTAACTCAGCTACTTCGTCAGCAGAGGGCACGCGATCTCGCCTCCCACAAAATATAACCTGCCTTGTACAGTACCAGGCCAATCGGAATTCAATGCTCATAAGAAATGAGGCCGCCACGGTCATCGAGACCAACTATGACGCCAAGTTCTTCGAGACGAGCTTCCAGAAACTACGAAGTCTTCAATACGTCACCTAGCACAGTGTGACAAATTCCTTCAACCTAGCTCACTTTCTCCACGGCAGCTCACTCACCACCGTAGCTCACCATACACTGTAGTTCACTCATTATCATAGTTCCCTCTTTGCCGCATCCTCATAAAGCTACTCATAGCATTACATACACATTACTGGCAGATACGCTTCCTCATCGTCGTTTACTTGTCGTTGCTCTGATAACCTTGTTTTGCATGTAGAGGTTTGATTGTCCACGCTAGCTCTCTAAAGCCACCTTGACGAACTGCGCTTTCAGCAACTCTCACAATCCACTAAAGTATTGCAACGATTCTAGTGCATCGGCCAGGAACCGAATCTGGATTGCTCGCATTGCAGGCGTGCATTCTACCAGTGCGAAGCTATTGCACCACCAACACCAAGACGCTTAATTTTACCAAATGCTGTAATTTACAGCCTGTTTCGTCGTCGCCTTGAGAAAATTTCTCCGATTATAAGAGTCCCTTAAAAATCTTAAAATTACACTGGACGAAATTATTGTATAGAACGCTCTTTGTTTACCGTACACTTACATTATGTGCTGATGTCACTGATTTGTGGATGCTTGGCAAAAATTTATATCATTTCATCATACAAGCTTTATATTTGTTGGTAATAACTTCCTTATGATTATCTGTATTATGTTTTCTATGTCATCAATAGTTACTTAACACGCTGGTGTTTATATTTCTCACACCGAAAGTCTTGTCTTTGCTACGTCGTTAATACTATATTACTAATGTTGCAAATAAGCAGTTTAGTTAGTCATAGATGAGGTTCGTTTCATAGGAAAAAAAGAAGATTCTCATTCGGTGTGCCATGATGAACATTCTGACAATGGGTTGACCGGGAAGTTGGTAGGCGATCAGCTCGCTCGACAATCAGTATTCCAGTAGACTATCCGACTTATACCAGCTTGATCTCTTGTTCACCTTCCTACAGTGTGATTCGTTCTCACTCTTTGGTTCGCCACCCAGTATGGTTAAAATTCTGTGGGTGCCATGGGGTACATGTTTTTTTTTTACAAAAAAAGGTACTCATTTATTCATTTTCTGCGATTGCTGTTCGATTTCAACCTCACCGATGAATTATCTGCGACAGATATTTTGGCACGTTTTCAGCGCACATCTGTTATTTGCGCTTAGAAAATCACAAGAATAGTTTATCACCGAATTTATTCCATGGCCACAATGACGGACTGCCTATCATAGAGAATCCTGTCTTTAGCTACGATGAAGGAATCTCTTTTGTACTTTACAGCTGGAAGCTGAAGTTTGGGTTGTACTTTACAGCTGGAAGCTGAAGTTTGGGTAGTAGGTCACGAAAAGTTCAAAAAAGCTTTAACATTTGAGTTGAATCACGTCTTCCACTCTCCACTTGTTTTCGCTATGGCTTCGCTGGAAGCACAAAAAGCTTATGAACGTGCCAAAGAAATCTTGAAGTATTAGTGCCATTTGTTTCATTTAGAATAATTTCTAAGAGGAAAGATGCTAAGTTAAATAACAAAATTGCTCTCCAGATGCGAGTAGTGCCAGCGCGATCGATCGATCACCGTGTGGAATCCAAGGCCAGCTCCCTCCCCTCCCGCCTCTCTCCTCCACATATTGGCCTACATACATGCGCCATGTATGTGAAACTCAATCTTATTTTTCTTGCTACACTGCAATGAAATGACCTTTCACGAAATAAGCTCATCATTGGAATGTACGAAACTTACGCTATCGAGGGGTTACTAACAATATGCAGTGTGAGAAATAGGTGCGTGTGTGCGTGTGTGCGTGTGTGTGTGTGTGTGTGTGTGTGTGTGTGTGTGTGTGTGTGTGTGTGTGTGTGTGTGTGTGTGTGTGTGTGTGTGTGTGTGTGTTGTGTGTGTGTGTGTGTGTGTGTGTGTGGTGTGTGTGCAACACATAGTTTTCTTCCTACTACAGCGTTATAAGAAAGGCGGTTTTTTCTGATTAGAAAGGACGAATGTAAAACCAATGTTATTCGCTTCAGAGAAACTCTTGTTTTAATAACAATTCGAAAGCTGAGATTTGAGGTTACAAACCCTTATCGCCGGTTTTCTTAAACATCTCTTCATAGAGCCACAACAATCAAATCAAAATCGTTCCATAAAACCTAATGTTTTTGTCTCTTATCTCGATTATATTTCGCTTGACAAAACTTCTTCCTTAAGGTGCTAGTATTCAAACTATAGCAGAAACTTCAAGCAACTCAAAAAATTTCTTTTTTGAGCTTTTTTGATCTTTCGATCTTTCTAGGTTTTTTTTAGTTTTGCTTCGAACCTAGCCGTGCAGCAATCTTTTTTAGACTAATAGTAATCATCTGAAAGAGTAATGTTTTCTATAGCTAGCGATGTGCTTGTTTTCTAAAAATGCGGTTTAGCAGGAACATTAATATCAAGTTTTACATTTTTTTTGCAGCGTTGTTACTGATTTTCGACAAGGGGAAGGCAGTGGCAGGGGCGAGCAGATCAGGACGATCCGATATAATGTTATTCAGCCGGGGATTTTCACTCCGCTTTGACTGGAACTCCAGATAAAACGATTTAACAATATACTACAAAAAACTCCTCTACACAATGTTATGCTCTCCAGCTAAAGCGAATCTTACGTGTGATAAAAATGAAGACGAAAAGCGAGTGTGAAACATAAATATTTATCTGGATGCTACAGCGTTATAAAGGGGGGTTTTGAAAAACCGACAACGTCGGGCTGTAGCCTCAAGTCTCAGCTTTTGCATGGTTACTAGCACTCCGATGAAGTCTTCCTCCCAGCGATTAAGGCCACTTTTTCATTTGTCCCCTCTTAATAAGAAAAACGAAAAAAAACTTTTTGTAAAACAACCAAACAGTGCAGTCAGATTTGTACATTTTCAAACGACACCAACAATGCATTAAGAAATCCTTGTCCAATAAAGAGGTCGCTCATTCATCTGTCCCCGGATAATCGAAAAGAATCCAAAATCAAAATATGGATGATGTCACCGAGAATGAGCAGAAAATATGAATTACATTTACTGATAATGATAAACAGCCACAACACGTATAACGCGCTATTATATGATGCATATCATCAATGCAAATCCACGTCCTGCCTGAATATGCGCCGGCGACAACAGGTGTGATTATACAAACTTCACGTTTACCTTTGGCAGAAATTAAACTAGACTATAGATTCTTTGCACTCAGAATAAATTCAAAAAAGAAATACTCGGACAGGTGCACATCATCGACTTTGGCAGTGCGTTTTTCTAGCAAAGAATATTGCAGCGACTTGAAGAGATGGTAATCACTTGGAGCAGCATTTAGGCAGAACGGTGGGCGAATTAAACTATCCCACAATAATTCTTCGATCTTTCGCGATGTTAGACGCGCAATTTGCGGGCGGGCGATGTTCTGACGCGGCTTTGATAATACTATAGCAGACAATTTTGGCGAACTCTTGCAAGCACACCGGTCGAGTTGTGTCAACCGCCTTGTGGTGAAGTGATCTACATATGTGGTGTTACTTTCGGTGGCAGACTGACTCGGCTGGAACATTCAAAGAAAGTGCTCGAATCTCAAGTTTTGAGCCAAGAGAAAACTTCAAATAATTCCTTTCACATATTCAGAATTTCAAGACTACGAAATCGCGGAAAATATAATTATTCACTGCATCTCAAATAATGTACACTTATTACAGCCGATGATTATCATCGACACATAGCCAGAATGCTGAATTGCCCACAATAGGCAAGCATGAGCAAAAATAATCATTTCTCTAGCATGAAACGTTCAAACAACCATCAACAGATACTGAAAAGTAAAAAAACGCAAGAAGAATGACTAGTTTTTTCTTAACTCCTTTCTTGTCACTTTCGACTCAACATAAATCTTATGATATTTATCATGTTCGTAACTTTCACGTCGATAGAGCACATTTCAGAAGACACCACAATTTTAGAACAGTTTTTCTAACCCCTTAATTCGCTTTCAAACCTTTTACATTCCATAAGCTAATTAGCAGAATAGCATTTTTGAAAAAGGAGTCTTGGGCGCCCTTAAGGGCCACTGCATGACGAGCAAGTAAAAATTTCAAGGCACGCTTCAACTTTGTTACAATGACACAATCCGAATTTCACCTAGCGAGCCGAAAATATGTTAGGGCAAATTTGAAAACTCTCATTCTGAGAAAATGAAACACCACTGAGCTAAATATTGTGAATGGATTAACGCTTATGAGTGCGGCAAAAAATCGATTAGAGTGAGAAATTGATGAACAAGATCAATAATAATAACCAGTCAAAAAATAAGACCGATAGCAGTACTTATAAGGCAGTTTTGTAAGACTCACATTTTGCCCTCCTCATTGGCGGGATAGGGTTCCCTTTTTCTATTCGTTTTGATCTAAATCAATAGCCTTTCGATGAACTGTATGCAGCACCAGAAAAGTGAGGACGCATGAATATCTTCGCCAAAAACAAGACGAAAATTGTCTCAGTATGCACAGCATGTATATATATATATATATATATATATATATGTATATGTACATATATATATATGTATATACACAGCGGAAAAATTGTAAACTTAATAATTAACTGGTGATAATAATCAGTAAGTAACTCATAGTATGGTAAGTACAGCATAGCATACGTAGGCCTGATAATTATAGTGTTTGAACCCGTTTTAATCTCCTCCAGCGTCACTTAGCCCTTTTCTGCTCTTTCGAGAGTTCGCAAAGAAATGAAATGATATCAACGAAATATCACAGTCATAGTTGGTCAACTTCGATTACCATAACCGAGTTCTCTTCTAGTGGCTTCTGTTCATTCTAGGACCGACTATCTACTACCCTCGGCATATTTTGAATAACTGAGTATTTTCTTTTGTTTAGTTGTTTCGAAGTGTCATTGATATTACTTATTGAATATTAATGAAGCATACAACAATACAGTTAGTGATGCAGAATTAATATACAATAATCGTAATGGCTAACGTTTCAGCGGGTCTCCTTCTTCTGAGCCTAGAAAGACCGATTTGATCCACAATCTAGGAAGCCAAAGCCTCCGTAGAGCCATCAGAAAAACGTAAAGAACCAATCTTGGATCACTTAGTAAAGCTCCATTCTAAAACACTCGCCGTTTTGATGTTTTAAGTCTACCAGTCATAGGGCAGCCGCTTAAGATCAATGCTCCAGTGGAGTGTGCTTAACTCAGGCAGGAAAGATCGGCCCGAGGTATGGTTCGACGTCACACGTAATTACGACTCTAGCAAATTTTTGGTTTCTATGCGCGCCAAGTGGGGTTTTTGAATCAGAGCTGCGTAGCCCAAACTAAGCACTCTTTTACGCGAAAGAATAGTGGTTTACCCGCTTCGCCAGTGGATTCATGCTCGAATGCCTCGCAAGCGATTAGGAAAATTGCACCAGATCTTGTGCAGTCGCCGTTCCTGCCGTTTGGGCAAGCTTTGCAATCACTGGTTTCGCAGAGGCGGTCATACAGTCGGTAGCGCACTAGTTGGGGCTTTATCGTCCTTGGGACTAATTCAACACGCTAGCGAATTATCCAAGCCTGCTCTTTTTAGGCAGCGTTTAATAGCTGTACTTACTTCGTTAGAGATAAGAGGCAGGACGAAGGAAGATTTATTTCCATCAGCCTTGTCTTTTGGTGGTATAGGACTTCCCCTGAATCTAACCTGGGAAGGTTTCACCGTTTTGTAGCCATTAGAGATGGTCATTATTCGCGATGAGTTTAGATATTCTGCCCTGCTTTCTTTCCCTGTCGCACATTGGTCGCTGTTCGAAACATGCTTTTCAGAAGCGCGCGTTTCTATGTGTGACGGATGATATAATAGGTAATGAACCAAGATGATTTTGTTGCTTGGCTTGCGGTACCTTTTCGTGATGTAGGAGTTTTCAGACAGGTTGAGCTGAATGTTTAAAAGTGTGAGCCAATCTTCTTTCGCTTTCTTATTCGTGAACTTTTTGTACTCTGACTGACTATTCAACAACTCCAAATATTTCTCTTCTCCTCTTGGACTGAACAGACGACAAGGCAATCATCTACATACCTACAGAGGAAAATGGCCGGCGATCGATTTTTGGACTCTTCACTTTAGACATAAGGGCTATAGCAAGGCTTGGAGCTCGTCTTTGTCCCATCGTCAGCCCTCTGATTTGGCAAAAGAGTTCCCGCACCTAAAGAATGAACACCTTAGGCACTCTTTTAAGAGAGCCATGACTTGCCGGTTGGTGAAGCCATACATGTTTGTGGTCCTGTCGTGCTCCGCTAGAAGCTCGCAAATAGCCTGCAGTGCGGACTCATTCGCACGTCTGTATAAAGTGCGGTCACGTAGAAAGATTTCATTATTTGCACGCTGTTGGGGGACGCTTTACGAAAATGATCTAGAAGCATTAATTTTGGGATGGGCTGGAATGTGCTTTAGTAACTGGATTATTATTGGGTTCATGAACCACGTTGTCCCATCCCTGGGTCCGCCTACACCACTGATGATGGGTCCAACTTTGGTCTCCGAATGAAGTTTTGCGGTTAGTAAATTTGATGTTTATTGCTCTACGACCATGCTTAGGGAACGACCTAATATGATTCAGTAAAATATCTGAATGATATTACCATTGCCATATGGACTCCTTCCATTCCAGTTCTTGCTTGAGGAATTACCATGCGCTTTCATTGAACAGACAATGTCCTCAAATTGTAGACATCCATGATCGCGCTCCTCTTATTCGAGATCCCATAATTAGCGTAGTGAATGCCCAAGAAGCAAACACCGGATCATTTTCGTTATGCTCACCATGTTTCATCAGATTGGAAAATGCGTATTGTGTTTTTATTTGAAGTTTTAGCAATCACTCAGCAGCTTAAATCTCGTAAATTTTAAGAGTGTAGTTGATTTCATAGAGAGAATCCTATATCGCGATCTAGCAAAAACACAACAAAATCATGATCCGCACTTGAGCAATTTTCGACGGTTAAAATATTTCCTGATAAAAGTGATTAATCAGTAGCTCACACCTCAAATATTTTGATGCCACATTTGGTTAAAAAACATTATACTACGCTGTACCAGCTAAAGCAGGATTGGGTTTCTCACTCGACGCGCATTTGTTATCGGCTAGGTTTGTTGTGATTTTGATTGCTGACTTTGGGATTCATCGCCGCTTTGAAGGAGCTTTAGGTTAGATATAGATTCAGATATTTTTGTAATGTCTTTACGCGTTTATATGCTTGTGGAGAAAGGGCCTACATTACTTTATCGTGAGTTGAACTTACTGGCGAATCATTTGACATCATAGAACCGAAATGAAGTATCCAACCTACAAAATGATAGTAAAACCCTCATGTACACTTATCTTCAGATTCATCTAAACATATGCAATCAAATAACACTGCCGTTTCAAAAGCACGGTAGCTTTTTGTCATTAATGCAAAACTCCATCCACATATCGGAACAGAGGATGCACGCAGAATGTGAAAGCAAATTTCAGCTTGGCATTTACAGTGCAGCAAAAAGTCCTTCTCAAAAACCAAGCGCACCATCAAGTTCGTCAAGACTTGTGCCATCGAATGTTTCTCGAGAGCATTCAAGGGAAAAATTCTGTTGGCAAAAAATGCTTGAGTACGAAACAAATTCTGCTACCTCTTCATTATATAAGCTCCTTTTCGATCCACAGAAGAAGCTTACCTTGGGGCTTGTTTTTTACGATTAAATAATTGCTCGATAGCTTATATTGAAAGAATTTTAACGATTAATTCCAACTTCAAAAACGCCTTGTCATTGTGCTGGAAGAGCAAAACTAATGAATTACTGCTCATTCAAAGATTTCTCGTTGATCAAAGCATTTTCTCTAGAGCTTTGGTAATCAATCCATTAACCGAATTTAAGAGGTTTTCAAAAAATATAATTGCTTTTCTAAATGCACCGCGCATTACGCTGTGACAGCCACAAGAAGATTGGGTTTCGCAAAATGGATCACTTCTATTATCCACTCCACACTTCGATACCTTGGAAACAACATACTTTTCAATAGTTTTAAATATTCAGATAATCAATCCATAGTTCAAATCAGAGGGATTTTAGTCATACATTTTAGCTTCAAAAATTCTTTTTTATTGTACTGAAAGAGCAAAATAAATTTTCGTTTCTCATTCAAAGATATCTCGCTTAGAAAGCTTTGCATTTGAAATACATATAATTATTTGATATATCACATCTTAGGAATTTAAATAATTTATTTGGTTTTGAAGAATGACCTCGCGTGACGCTGCAACCACAAAAGAAGACTGGACACCACAAAACCGGAAATGAAACATTGTGGGCGAAACGGAATATTCTTTTCGTTATTATGAAGCATCAAGAAGTTCGTTCAAAAAACCAAGAACACTATTGAAATTCCTGAAATTTGACATATCGCTGGGTCTTTTACCTGTAAGCGAGAGGCCTTTGTCGGCGAGAAATTTTTGAATGGCGAACTGATAATTATTTGTGCTCTTTTAGTGCAATAACAAGGTTTTCTTGGAAGTCAAGTACACAACTCAGATTTTTTGATTTGAGCTATCGATTGATTCCTCAAACATTGAAGGGGTCAGAAATACTTTTTTCCCAGTGGATCGAAGTGAACGGAGAATAGTTGAAGTGATCCACTTTTCTGCGAAATACTTTGTTCTTTTGGCAGTTACCGCGTAATACCAAGATCATTACGGAAACCAAATAAATTGTTGTAATAATCATGACTTGATTTTTCCACTGGTTAGTAAACTCCGAAGGCAAAGATCTGATCAGAGCGAAATCTTTTAATGAGAATCAAATATTATTCTTGCTCTTTCAGCGCAATTAGAAAGCTTTCTTTGATGGTGAGAAATACCATTAAAACTGTTCTAATTTGTACTATCGAACGATCATTTGAACATTAAAAAAGACCAATAAATGCGTTTTTTACAGTGGGTCAAAAGGGCGCTTGTGTAACGGAAAGGTGCCTAAAATACTAGAGTCTTTGGTCTTCAAATTTAGACCCACCGTCAACTGTGTTATAGGGACAACGGATGAGACATTGTGGCTCATGAACCTATTACTAGTACAATTACTAAAGAACATTTCAACCTATCTCACCGATAACCAAATGTTTCCAGACTATCTACGTAACGCGTCCTCCAACAACCCGCACCTAATGGAATATTTCGGCGTAACCGCTCTTTATACAGATGTGTCGAATGAATTCGCCATGCAAGCCCACTGCCAGCTTCTAGTGAAACACGAGAGGACCACAAATATGTTTGGCTTCACCATCCGGCGGGTTATAACTTTCTTAAAAGAGTGTTTAAACTGCTCATTTTTTCGATGGTATGGAATCTAGTTTGCCCAAATTAGAGGGCTGGTGACGGGGCAACGACTAGCGCCAACTCTTGCTATTGCCTAATGTCTATATTGGAGACCTCAATAATTGATCTCGGACCATTACTCTACTGCAAGTATATGGATGACTGCGTTGCCGCCTGCTCAACCCAAGAGGAGGAGAAGGACAAATGTTTTGAGTTACTGAATAATCAGTCACAGTGCATAAAGTTCAGCCGTGAGAAACCGAAGAAACTGGCTCCCATTTTAGACATTCAGGACAAACTGTTCGAAAACTTTTACAATAGAAAGTCAACGTAAACCAAGCAACAAAACCATCTTGGATCATTACCTGTCATCTTATAAGTCACGCATTAAACGCGCGCTTCTGTACAGCTTGCTTCGAACACCGACCAATGTGTGCACAGAAAAAGAGCACAAGGCAGAATCTCCAAGCATAGCGCAAGAATAGCGATGTATAATGGCCACGATACGGTAGTTGCTTCTCAGCTTAGATTCAGAGGAAGTTCTTTACTCCCAAACGACAAGTGCGTTACAAACAATGTTTCTTTCTCCCCGCCTTTCATCTCTAACGAAGTAAGAATAGCTATTAAACGCTGCCTAAAACGAGCCTGCATGAGATCTGGTGCAATCCTAATCGCTTGCCAGGCTTAAGAAGATGGATACATTGGAAAAACGGATAAACCACTATTCCTTTATGAAAAAGAATACCCAATTGGATTACGCAGCTCTAATCCGAAAACGCCACTAGGCGAGCATAGGGACCAAGAACATACATAGTAATGTTTGAGTCAAATTCATGATAATCGCAAAGGCATCAATAACACCTGCCCGTAATACGTTAAAAGCCTTTCGGATTAGCAACATAGCCTAGAAACGAACCGAAAAGATGAGTGCCTCGTCATCACACGTGATCTCAAACTACACCTCGGGTGATCTTATAGGCCTCAGTTAGGCACAACCCACTGATGCACTGACCTTAAGCGTATAATCTTCAGTGGATAATTGATAGACTCAAAATATCAAAGCGGTAAGTGATTTATAATGAAGCTTTAGTATGCGATCCAAAATCTATTTCCTACTCTTTCTTTTGCGGTTATGGAGGTTTTGACTTAGTGGATTGTGGATCACTTTGACCTAGCGAAGCTCTGCAGAAGGTGACCAAATGAATCGTTAGCCACCACGATTATTGTATTATTAATGCTGCATTTCTAACCGTATCGTTGTATGCTTCGCTAATACTCAAAAGATAATACGCCGCGCATTACGCTGTGACAGCCACAAGAAGATTGGGTTTCGCAAAATGGATCACTTCTATTATCCACTCCACACTTCGATACCTTGGAAACAACATACTTTTCAATAGTTTTAAATTTCAGATAATCAATCCATAGTTCAAATCAGAGGGATTTTAGTCATACATTTTAGCTTCAAAAATTCTTTTTTATTGTACTGAAAGAGCAAAATAAATTTTCGTTTCTCATTCAAAGATATCTCGCTTAGAAAGCTTTGCATTTGAAATACATATAATTATTTGATATATCACATCTTAGGAATTTAAATAATTTATTTGGTTTTGAAGAATGACCTCGCGTGACGCTGCAACCACAAAAGAAGACTGGACACCACAAAACCGGAAATAAGACATTGTATGCGAAACCCAATATTTTTTTCATTATTATGAAGTATTAAGAAGTTCGTTCAAGAAACCAAAAACTCTATTGAAATTTCTGAAATTTGACATATCGCTGGGTTTTTTAACTATAAGCGAGAGGCCTTGGTCTGCGAGTAATTTTCGAATGAGGAACAGATAATTATTTGTGCTCTTACGCGCAATAACAAGGTCTTCTTGAAAGTTAAGTACACCACTCAGAGTTTTTAATTTGAGCTATCGACTGATTCTTTATACATTAGAAGCGATCAGAAATGCTCCCAGTGGATCGAAGTGAAGGGAAAATAGTTGAATTACCTACTTTTCTGATAACCCATTGTTTTTTTTTTGGCCGTTACAGCGCAATACCAATACTCAATAGATAATATTAATAACACCTCGAATCGGCTGAACGGAAGAGAATACTCTGTTTATTCCTTTTCTTCAGCACCTTAAACTGAGATTAACATATGCGTATTTATTCTGACTTTTTCGTTCAACTCATCCTTCCCTCTTAAGCGGCGGTTAAAATCTATTATTCGCCATCCCACAGCGCTGAAATTCCCTCCGGTATTCTCTTCCTGTGTCAATGTTATGGTCTACAAATATGAATCAGCTGTTTTTTTATGCTATTTTTGTGTGCAAAATGTTTTATATCATGGCTTTATATGACTTTTGAAGATGACGACTTTTGTGTTCAAAAACGAAATTATGTCAAATTTGCTAACTTGTGATTTAGGTTTGATAGTTTAAAGTGGTGATCTGAGAGCACAGTTTTGGGAGAGTAAGACGAGTAGTGTAAATT
The DNA here is from genome assembly GCA_019055375.1 of Parelaphostrongylus tenuis. Classification (NCBI taxonomy): domain Eukaryota; kingdom Metazoa; phylum Nematoda; class Chromadorea; order Rhabditida; family Metastrongylidae; genus Parelaphostrongylus; species Parelaphostrongylus tenuis. Next base: position 56,000 of record JAHQIW010000373.1, read on the forward strand.
CGCTTGAAACCTCCCGCCTCATCCCTTCTATGATGTTTTCGGTTGGTTTTACAATATAAAGACGACTCTTGCCATGCAACAAAATTGAAAAATCGTGCCGTTTACCTTTTTAATATTGACTCTACATCTAAGTTGCATTACTTCGGCATCGTTCAGTTGTCCATTTTCTTGTCTTAGACATGGCTTTCTCCAAGCTTCGTTAACCGGTTGGGAACAATATGCGTTTAGTCTTATTGAAGTCTCATGTATTTTATACTCTCTGTTACTAACGATATAACTTCCTTTAGTGATGATAAGAATGCAAATTTCATTGGGAAACTACAAAATTGTCTTTGTTATGAGTTGCGCTCGCCGCACAAAATTAACGTGGTGGCCAGGCAATTGATCTTGTGCGCCGCTTCGCTAGCATTTTCCCTAAGCGCCATTCGTGCATGAGTAGAAAACTGATTTGTTCCCCCACAGTTCCATCTCAAGGCAGGTGTTAGTAATTTGCATATCAATATTTTCGCAAGGGAATGCGCAACTGGAAGATACCACTATCAAGCAGTTTCAAATACTTTGGCTAGTAAATCTGCAAGGTAATGTTTTCGGAAATGGCGTTTTTCGTATACAAAAGGCGTCATCGTAAAAGTTCTATAGACACCCTAATTAAAAATATGCAAATGAATACCGTCTTGAACGCACTTCCAAAAAATACATAATTTTCTCTTTTACTATCATTACAGAAAAATGAAGGCGGAGTCGTATTTGTTTTTCTAATACTTGCCATTCAAGTATGCAAAAATAGCTTGCTTTTGAGAAATAAGTAACATAGATGGTTTCGTAGATGAGCCACATTAAAACAGAATTTTCGGAAAAGAAAGGAATAATGCACATAGATAAGTTCTTACTTCACCTCTTTCAGGAGCCACTTTGACTGGAGGGTGATCGCCCCTGTGATGTGACGCCCTTAGCCACATAATGGGGGCACCTGCAGTTTTTTCTGGAGGCCAAAATAAGGCCATCTCCTGCACTGTTGAAGAAGAAAGCTGCGAACTGATTACTAACCATATCACTCACTTTAACTCATTTATGTTAGTTTTGACAATGATACATCAAAAGTACACACCCAGAAGAAATGAGTGGTGGGCAAAAACACGGTTCCAAAGGGAGTCAAACCCGTCTTTCATTAACACCGATGTCGCGTGCTACTACCACTGCACCACCAATGCACATTTGCACCACCTCTCATTCTTCAACATTCAACATTCTTCCACTCATTCTCTATGTTAGCTCTCAGCCGCCAACCTCTAACATATTATGTCGGGTATGAGATTTCGCGTTTCGTTTCGAGTGTTTTCTCAAGACCACAGCTCAAATTTCAGTATGTCATAAAATCACTTTTCAGCCGCGCATGTCATGAGGTATGTTAAAAAGGGCTAACTTCGATATGTGGTGTATCGGGCTCTATAAGTCAGAGCATTTAGCAGACCTAATTACATGCGTCACTCAAAAAAATGACTATCTGGCATATTGAAAATTGAGCTGTGGTCCTAGGAGATCACTCGATACAGAAGAAATAATATATTAAACATACTAGCCAAGAGCAATCGAATTTACAGAACTATGTGTTTTGAGGTAATTTTACAAGACACAGAGTGTAAAATGTCCGTCGTCGCCTACTCTTAGTATAGAGGACTGAACTCCCCGAGAGGATTGGCCAACGACGTAGATTAACTGCCTGATTGACGAAACCGAGGACGAAACACGTGTATCGAATTCTATAGGTCAGCCTTTTTCAACAGCTATTGTAATGACTAACACGGAATTTCTAGTATTTTTACTGCTTTTTTCGCAGTGTCATGATGTTATATAAATACCTAATAGAATTGAGGGGTGAGCATAGACACGGCCCTAGGCGGGGATCGAACCCTCGTTTCATATATAACGTTGACATGTGCTACATCCACTACCTGCTACGCCTTGAAGGTACTCATCGATGATCAGAAAGGCGTCGTTTCACGTCAACAGACGTCGTTCGGCAATTGGTAGTGAAGTGAACCTTACTAGTTGTAATGCTTGTTTTAAGCCAACATTATGGGAATGCCGCGTGTAAGCATGGACATTACACAGCAATCAAGCACGCACTCAACTCGTCTTACCATGTAAAACGTATGGCTCTAACTTTTCTGATTACTCTCCGCCCTCGTTTACTTTTTAGTACCATGTAATCTCAAAAAGCTGGGGGCTTGGCATCTAAGCTAAAGGATGAAGTTCTCGACGTTGATCAATCCAATTCAATTTTTATCTTTTTGAGGGATTGAATGCATATCTGGCTTTTGCAATGACGCGCAGTGGCTTCCAGTTGTATGGAGTTAGCGTCGCTTATGGTTCTAGACAAGTCTGAGACCAGTCTATTAGCAAATTACTAACCCCTGAGGGATGGATGTCTTGGTGAGCCATGAGAGCGAAATTGAGCCATTGACCTCGTGTGCGACGCATATCACCTCTACCACTGCGCCACATGTGCTTTTGCTTCGTAAAATTAATTATTTATTTGTTTCCTGACATCTCTCACAACTCAGAATGTAGGCAGGTGAGTTTATTTGATGGCGTGGTTGGATTAGTTTTGATGCTATATGTTTATGGCAGTGTGATAAAAATCGAAGAAGGAAAAGAAGAGGGAGGAGGTAGTGGTGTCTATTGTTAATTCTTTGCATAAGTTTCGACACTATTGCATTAAACACCAAATCTCTGTCACCTGCCACCTGTCGTCCCGTTGATCGACGAGTGATTCGAGCGGGTACCAGCTACACTTCCATTTCTTAGCATCGCGTGCGAGAGTAGACCAGTGGGTCCTCCTAGCTCTAGGGATTCGCTGAGCGTCATATCTTTCTCTTACAGCTTTCGTAAAGAGATCGGAAAAACGAGTCAGTGGTCTTCCTGTAAAGCGCTTGATGTCCCGAGGACATTAGACGATAACGGCTTTCGTCCTTCGGTTGCCGTTGAAGTGCATCACGTGTTCGGCTTACCTTATTTTCGATTTCCTGGCGTCTAGATCATGGCGCGTGAAAACCAAATATACTATGTAGAATCAACTGAATTGCTTCGCAGAGCTATTTGCTCAAAAACAGCTCCATCGTCAAGGATCATCGTCGACGTAAAGAAAAAGTTGAAACTGCTTAACAACACTTTTTAAAGAACAAGCCATCAGCTTGAACACATTTCTACCATCTCCTAGGCAACAAAACAGTAAAGCGCTCATGGATCTCTTTGTAAAGACTTAACAAAAGTTATCAATTATAGACGCAAATGCTTAATATCACGGACGGAAGAGGCGATAATCAGAAGGTGATAAGCCGAAACCTTTCTGCGAATGGTCCAGCAACTCCAGCTCGGCTCGGTCAACTTTCTCGTTGTCAGTTTAGCAATATGAAACCTTGTGATGTCTTGAAGCTTGATGAGATTGCCATTGCGGTAGAGATGCTCAAAGTAGCATATTGTGTTAATCTTCTCACTCCGCTGAAAGCAAGTCCCACTGTTTCGGAACGGTGCAGTCTTAAAAGATGTTGGTCATAGCCTTTGGCATGAGTCAATGTGGCCTTGGAGTTGGAGTTCATAGCTGGCCTGGTGACAGTCATTGATCAGACGACTCGGACTCTTGGAGAAGACACTATTCGTCGACGGTGGCGACTGACGACGGAGCTGCTTTTGAGCAAACAGTTTTTTCAAGCAACTTTGATTAATTCCACTTAGTAGGTCTGGTGTTTATTGCTCTAGTGTCAAAACTTTTGCGAACACCTCATAGTATATGTCAATACCCCTCTTCCTTCCCTTCCTTCTAGGATTTTTATCATATTGCCATAAATATAATGAATCAAAACTTCATCCAACCACGTCATCATATAATCTCACCTGCCTACATTCTAAGTTGTGAAAGATGTCAGAAAATAAATAAATAAATAATATTACGAAGCAGGAGAGCATATGGCGCAGTGGTAGAGGTGCTCAGCGTCGCACACGAGGTCAATGGTTCGATCTCGCGCTCATAGCTCAAAAGACATCCATTCCTTCGAGGTCGGTAATTTGCTAACAGACTGGTCTCAGACTTGTCTGGAACGATAAGCGACGCGACTCGATGCAACGGGAGGCCACTGTGAGTCACTGAAAAGGTCAGAAACGCATTCAATCTCCTAAAAGAAGTTGAAAATCGAAGGCGAATGCATGGTGCATTCCTGATTAATCGATCAATGCCGAGAGCTTCATCCTTTAGCTTCAATACAAAGCAGCTAGTTTCTGTGAGATTACATGTACTAAAAAGCAAACGAGGGCGGGAGATGATCAGAAAAGCTAAAGCCGAACGATTTACATGGTAAGACGAGTTGAGTGCGCGCTTGATTGCTGTGCAATGTCCGTGCTTACACACGGCATTCCCATAATGTCGGCTTAAAACAAGCATTACAACTAGTAGGGTTCATTTCATCATCACTTGCCGACCGACGTCGGTCGACGGGAGGCGACGCCTTTCTGATCATCGGTGAGTACTTTTAAAGCGTTGCACGGCACTCACCACTTAAATCTTTTAGGAATATACGTTTGAAATAGTGCTGCCAAAACTAACAGAAACGATTTGAAGTGAGTGACATGGTTTGCAATTAATTTACAGCTTTTTTTTCAGCACTGCAGAAGATGGCCGTGTTTTGGCCTCCAAAAAAGGCTGAACGTGCCCGACGGTGAAGCTAAGGGCGTCACATAGCAGGCACGATCTACCACCTGTCAAAGTAGCTCCTGAAAGAGGTGCCGTAAGAAATTATTTATGTGTATTATTCCTTTCTCTTTCCGAAAGTTTTGCTGCAATGTGGTTCCTGCGGGACCACTACTTATTTGTTAACGGCAAGCTATTTTTGCACACGTGAATGGCTAGTATTAGGTGAACAAATACGATTCCGCCTTTACTTTTTTCTTCAACATTAGTAAAAAGAAAAACATGCAGTTTTCTTTAAAAGTGTGTCAAAAAAGATATTTATATGCATTTTTTTTCATATCAGAGTTTATATAGAACTTTTACGGTGGCGCCTTTTGTATACGAAAAACCCCATTTCCGAAAACATTACGTTGCAGATTCACCGCCCAAATTAGTCAAAATTGCTTGATTGTGAAATCTTCCTGTTGCGCATTTCCTTGCGAAAATTTTGATATGCAACTTACTAACACCTGCCTTGAGATGGAGCTGTGGGGGGACCAAATCAGTTCTCTACTCATGCACGAATGGCGCTTAGGGAAAATGCTAGTGAAGCGGCGCACAATTATCATTACCTGGGCACCACGTTAATTTTGTGCGGCGAGCGCAACTCATAACAAAGACAATTTTGTAGTTTCCCAATAAAATTTGCATTCTTATCATCACTAAAGGGAGTTATATCGTTAGTAACAGAGAGAATAAGATAAATGGGGCTTCAATAAAACTATACTTAGTCGGAACATGTCAAAGCAATCATAAAACAACAAACTGTTTTTCAAAAGTGTTACTGTACATTGTAATGCGATGCGATTTCAGCGATAATTCTCAAAAATTCTTTCGTAACTAATATACTTCAGGAGTTGGAGCTTCTTTTAAGTTGCGAAAGAGACTTTGTTCTATTGCCATATGGGTGGAAACATTTTATATATCCTTTAGCTGTCTTCAAGAACATCATTTCATTGGCGCAATCTGGAAATCCTGTAAATGCTATTCTCTAATCAACATTTTATTGAAAAGAAAGCCCAAATACTTCAAGAGGAACATATTTCTGACTCTTATGGAGCAAATTCGATCTCTTTGGTCAACTTTTATCCCCATTTCACTCACGTTTACCATTATATCCTATATCAAGAGCATGACATCTGTTCATTACTAGGAATGGGCTCAATAACCAATAATCAATATAATATCATCAAATGATAAATTGCGGTGACAAATTTTGCCTTCCGAATATAATTATATGAGATAAATCTTCCAATTTTTATAATCTCATGACATATGCCTCAAAATCATCATTGTGATGGTAGTTACAGTACAATGGATAGTTTGCCCAAAAAGTGTTGCTCACCGCATGCCATGCCACTAAACTCGTTCAAATTTGCCATCACCAGTGTAATTCAGGAGTTGAGGCTTTTATAGAAAACAGCCTTTGAAAACAGCTCTTGTGGCGTAGTGGTTAAAGGTGGTCTGAGTCGTAAACAGGTCGATGGTTAGATCTCGCGCTCAGAATTCACCAGGCCATCCATCCTTCCGGGGTCGGTATTAGTATCAGGGAGGTCCCCGACTTATCTGGGAGGATAAGCGACGATGACTCGATACAACGGAGGCCACCGCGAATCATTGTAAAGGCCAGATACGCATTCAGTCATCTCAAACGAAGTTTAAAAATGAAGACGAATGCATCGCGCATCCCTGAATGAGATCAATGCCGAGAGTTTTGTTTTTTATTTTTTATCCTTAGAGAAATATAAGTATTTTTCATCATCTTGTATATCGCTATGAACATTGGTTTGAAAGCAGCATTTGCCACTGGACAGGCGCTGATTCAGGCATTCTATGCATTCCTTTTTAGTTGATTGGTCTCAAGACGAACTATAGCACTTTGTACGGTTCCAAGCTCTTCAAATAAATTCTATAGAACTATCTATAGCCGGTTGCGTTGTAGCATACTTGTAAACAATGTCAAGGGGAGATCGATGATGAATCTGATGAAAGCGTGAAAGACAATACATTTGTCACAGATACTGAGTCAAGTAAAGCTCTCTCACTCAAAACCCTGCCCTTTGATGACGATAAAGAGGTGTTAGAAGCAACCTAATGCTTACATGCAAGAAGCTGACCAACTTTCGGGGACTGTGCTTGACCAGTCACTACGAGCTGATTGGAGGGCAGGCAAATATCTGTGAAATAGAACACAGCTGAATGTAAAAAGACTATAGACTAGTGCTGTGAAAAAGAATGTAAACAGTGTGAGTGGTGGGTTTTCACCATGATCTTGATCTGTTTGACTACCCAACTTTTTGACCGTTCTGTAAATGCTTTTAACAGAATCTTCATGACATAAAAAATAAGTGAGTGATTTTGGTGACGAAAATTCAAAAAATGGGTTCTTCAGAATTGCGTCTGCAAAATTTTTGAGACGAAGAGCAAAAATAGCTAAAAGGCTTTGCCTTTTCGGGTATGCAGCTCTTTGAAAGGTAGAAATTTTTGGTACATGGGCATTCCTTTCAATGAATAATTGGCCTATACAACTCTTTCCAGTAGCATTCAGTCTTTCCGTGACGTCTTCCACAATGCAGATCGTGCTGTGTGTTAACTGCATTACATATGCAATACATTAATATTAAGTCTTTTATATAAGTTCCGGCACTAAGGCAATAACACCAAATTTATTGATCAGAAGTAATTGAAATTGCTCAACAACACTTTTTAAAGTCTATGCCATCAGCTTGAACACATTTATACCATCTCTCAGGCAACAAAACACTAATGCGCTCATAGATCTCTATGTTAGGACTTGACTAAGGTTATCAGTTACCGGCGGGAATGTCCAATATCACGGACGGAGGAGGACTATCAGAAGACGATAAGCCGAAGCCTTACTGCGAATGATCCAGCAACTCAAGCTCGGCTCGGTCAACTTTCTCGTTGTCAGTTTAGCAACATGAAACCTTGTGTTGTCTTGAAGATTGATGAGATTGCCACTGTGACAGGGCCCAGACCGGTTGTAGAGGTACAGATGCTCAAGGTAGCTCTTGGCGCTGATCGTCTCATTTAGCTGAAAGCAAAACCTACTAAATCGACCCGGTTCGGTTTCAAAAAATGTTACGCGTAGCCTTTGGCATGAATCAGTTTGGCCGTGAAGTTGGAGTTCATCACAGGCCTGGTGACAACCATTGATTCAAACGACGTGGACTCCTAAAGAAGATACTTCTCGTCGACGATAATCCTTGACGACGGTGCTGTTTTAAGAAAATAGCTTTGTTAAGCAGCTTTAATTCATTCTACTTGGTAGGTATGGCGTTTATTGCTCTAGTGTCATAACTTATGCGAACACCTCATAATATATATCAATACCCTCCCCCTTCCCTTCCTTCTTCGATTTTTATCATATTGCCATAAATATATGGAATCAAAACTTATCCAACCACGTCATCATATAATCTCACCTGCCTACATTCCAAGTTGTGAAAGATGTCAGAAAATAAATAAATAAATAATGTCACGAAGCAGGAGAGCATGTGGCGCAGTGGTAGAGGTGCTCAGCGTCGCACACGAGGTCAATGGTTCGATCTCGCGCTCATAGCTCAAAAGACATCCATTCCTTCGAGGTCGGTAATTTGGTAACAGATTGGTCTCAGACTTGTGTGGAACGATAAGCAACGCTGACTCGATGCAACGGGAGGCCACTGCGAGTCACTGAAAGGGCTAGAAACGCATTCAATCCCCTAAAAGAAGTTGAAAATCGAAGGCGAATGCATGGTGCATTCCTAACTGATCGATCAATGCCGAGAGCTTCATCCTTTAGCTTCAACACAAAGCAGCCAGCTTCTGTGAGATTACATGTACTAAAAAGCAAACGAGAGCGGGAGATGATCAGAAAAGCTAAATCCGAACGATTTGCATGGTAAGACGAGTTGATTGCTGTGTCAATGTCCGTGCTTACACACGTCATTCCCATAATGTCGGCTTGAAACAAGCATTACAACTAGTAGGGTTCAATTCATTATCACTTGCCGACCGACGTCGGTCGACGTGAGGCGACGCCTTTCTGATCATCGGTGAGTACTTTTAAAGCGTTGAACGGCAGTCACCACTCAAATCTTTTAGAAATATACTTTTGAAATACTGCTGCCAAAACTAACAGAAACTATTTGAAGTGAGTGACATGGTTTGCAATTAATTTACAGCTTTTTTTCAGCGCTGCAGAAGATGGCCGTATTTCGGCCTCCAGAAAAGGGTGAACGTGCCCGACGGTGAGGCCAAGGCCGTCACATAGCAGGGACGATCTACCACCTGTCAAAGTAACTCCTGAAAGAAGTGTCGTAAGAATTTATTTATGTGTATTATTCCTTTCTCTTTCCGAAAGTTTTGCTGCAATGTGGTTCCTGCGGGACCATTTATGCTACTTATTTGTTAACAGCAAGCTATTTTTGCACACGTGAATGGCTAGTATTAGGTGAACAAATACGATTCCGCCTTTACTTTTTTTCTTCAATATTAGGAAAAAGAAAAATATGCAGTTCTCTATAAAACTGCAAACTTTCCAAGCTTCTCCTTGACCATCTCAGCCGTATGCGGCAGAAAGAGGCGTGTCTGCAGGATCATTTTTGTCTTCTCTGAAGCGCTTGAACCACCTGCCCACGCGCGATGTTTTCGTTGCTCCAGTACCTTCACCCTTGATAAGGTAATCTACGGCCACTTCTAAAAATCGTCAAGCCGCCACTAATTGAGGATCAGCACACGCAAATCATACTGTTCAGTAGGGAATTTAAAGCTAAAATTAATGAGCTAAATAGATAATATATAAGACTAATAAGTATGAAATGAGCTGGAAAAGTTGATGTGCCGTCGTTTCGTTGTTTATGAGATAGAGTGAGGGTCTTGGAAATATTCTTTTGCATATTTGTCTGTAGGTGCTCTTTGATCCACTAAACTGAGTGGTTAGGACTCGTTCAATCGATTCCACTTAAATGACAAATGTTCAGTATGAAGACTCAGTATTTTTTATACAAACCACTTATCCGTGTAACAGAATTCTCTAGTAAATTTAGACTTGATGAATACCTACTAGATATTTTGTACTTCTCGCATGTGATTTTCTGCGAATTAATCACACTCACTAAACACTTTCTAGATCTCCGAAGTTGACCGAGAACGCTGAGCAACAGCACCAATGGAAAAGAAAGAAGAAAAGACAACATTTACGTACGTAAGGTAGTGTTTCAATATACCGGATTGCCCATCTGATAAGCATCTTGGATAGCTGAATCATTTCATATATTTCATCATTAAAACGCACTGAAGATTTTTGAGAGAAAACGATTTTAAAGTAGTAATAATGTCAAAGGTGCGCTCAAATTTTCTCTAATTGAAAAATTTAGGGCTCATCTTGCTTCATTGCTGTTATACTATCTTGGCAATAGCAGATTTTTTTTTTGTAAAGCATACAACCTGCGATGTTCACGAATTTGTGTAAAATCTAATAGCTTTACAAACAGAAGTAGGATTTTTTGAGATTTGAAATTCTAAGTTAACAGATTTGCAAAGACGGATGCAACAAACAAGAACTACTAGTTTCAACTCAGCGATAGTGAAAACGGCCTCGATGATCTCCTTGGAGAAATTTGCAGCATCAACTCAATGAGCGACATGTGGTGAGTTAGTTACTTGTAATTCTCTGAAACGTTATCTATGGATCTAAGAAAGTGTCTGAAACTCTCGTAGTCATCATTTGAAGTAGGGCGGTTTTTGAGGTATTCATCGCCTTATCAGTTCGCAAGATGCTGTGCAACTCTGCATGACGGCTTAAAATAGTAACACTCCATCCATCTTTACGCTCTTTCTGTAATTTTTGCTCCTTTACCGTTGTACTTAAGCATATGTATAAAATACTTAGCTTTGTTTACCGTACACTTCCATTATGTGCTAATGTTACTGATATGTGGATGCTTGGCAAAAATTTATATCATTTCGTTACCCCGCTTTATATTAGTAGATAATAACTTTCTTATGATTATCTGTATTATATGAGCTCAGCACTTTCGCAAATGATACTTTACCAAAGCTAATGTTCCGTGTTGCTTTCTATGTCATCACTACTCACTTATCACGCTGCTGTTTATATTTCTCACACCGAAAGCCTTGTTATTGCCATGTCGTTATCATTATACTGCTACAGTTACAAATAAACAGCTTGGTTAATTATCATTGAGACTTGTTGTATAAGAGAAAAGAAGATTCTCATGCGGCGTACCATGGTAAACGTTCTGATAATGGGTTGAGCGACAAGATGGTGGGCGATCAGCTCACTCGACAATCAGTATTGGAGTAGACTATTCAATTTACACTAACTTGATCTCTTGTTCACGTTCTTATAGGGTGATTCGTTCTCACTCTTTGTTTCGCCATGCATTATGGTTAGAATTCTGCAGGTGCCATGGAGTACATGTCTTTTTTTACAAAACCATCTCGTAGTCATTTATTCATTTTCTGCAATTGCTGCAACCTCACCGAGAAATTATCTGCTACAAATATTTCGGCACGAATTCAGCTGTAATCTGTTCTTTGCGCTTACAAAATCACAAGAATAGTTTGTCATCGAATTTATTCCGTGGCAGCAATGACTGAGTGCCGATCACAGAGAATCCTGTCAGCTACAATAAAGGGATCTTTTTCGTATTTGATAGCTGCAATTTGAATTTTACGTAGTAGGTCTCGCGAAGTTCATGCTCTCAGCCATAGAGATACAGAGATGACTGAAAGCAACATTATTTCAACAATACATCACTTTAAATTATTTCAGAACAACAAACAATGAGGATAATCATGAGGGTAGAGTCGACGGTGTCGTTATATAGATGATGAAAGAACGAGACGGGACAGAAAGATGTTTGGTTGAGATTTTCCAGTGGTCATTTGCATCTGTGCGTGTTGTACTCGCAGAGCGTTGTATTGTGAAATAAGCATATTTCAGCCCCGCACTTAGTTTCGCCAACTGGGTGAAGATTATTGAAACACAGGGATTTTCGCCGACAAGGTGCTAAGTCCCTTAGTTCATCATAAGTAAACCACTCTTTGAGGTTGTTAGAGAATGAACTGAATGTGGACATTAGCTTTGAAACACGTTCCGTATGCCAGATAACCTTTTTTTTGAGCCACGTTTGTCATGCGGTCTGCTAAAATGGAGTGACTTATAGAGCAAGACACACTTGTCTCGACCTTGCGGTCTCGTCAATCTGGCAGTTACAGTTTGGTCTTTTGCCAATGATGTGTGGGTGCTCCAGTCCCCACACTAAGAGCCAGCTACGACCAATATTTTACACTCTATATCTGGTGAAATTATCACTTAAAACATAGTGTTGTACACTTGATTGCATTTTGACCAGTATAATCAATATATCATATCTTTCATTTCGAGTGTTTTCTTGAGACCACAGATCAAATTTCACTATGCCAGATAATCACTTCTTGAGCCGCGTATGTCATGTGCTCTGATAAAATGGTCTAACTTAGATATATGGTGTATCGGACTCTATGAGGGCAGCCAATTTTAGCAGACCACATGACATTAGCGGCTCAAAAAAATGATAATCTGGCATAGTGAAATTTGAACTGTGGTCTTAAGAAAACACCCGAAACGAAAGTTTTCGAAGTAATTGAACACGAGTTTCTATTTATTAATTTAGAATTATCAAGTTTACACGCTGCTTAACTGGCGAAAATACAAGAGCTTTTGAACAATCGACAACGTTCATCATCGTGGCATGGACAACTCGATGAATTATTTGATTTTCTTCACTTATAGTTGACATGATAGATTGCCGTTCTCGTATGAGTTAGGCTGGCATAAGGTATACCAAAAAAATTTCATGTGTATCACAGCCCCTGCTGTAGTCGACATTTGTTTTTTTTTTGTATATTTGTCAAACTACACACTTCAGCCAATCTCGCCGCCTTCAGTTGATCTGACTGATTATGCGATTTCAACATGCTTCAACTCAGTAGTTGGTGATTCATTTGGAAATGTGTGACCCAATCATACGATATGCGTCACAAATATGATGTTATCTTATCAATTACCACATGCCCATTTCATCGTTTTTCTCTGCTAGCTCATCGAAGTCCCACGAAAGGAATGTTACGCACGCGAATTTTTGCTCCCATGCAGTGAGAACAGCATCCACAAGTGGAAGTGGGAGGAGGAAGGGAGGGCAGACCAGCCGACGAATATCATGTCAACTCATTTGCTTCTAATTCCTCTAATACGCACGTTTTCCACTGTAGTTCCTCTACCAGATAGGTACGTTTTTCAAAAGAAACACTGTATCAGATGAGATATCCCCAAATTCTTTTCTCTGTACAATCAGCCAGCCCATTGGAGAATTGATCCAATAAAGTAAGTAGATAAGTCAACAGAAAATTCTCTTTGTCCCTTTCATAGCAGTTTATGATAGAAAAAATTGTATATCTAAGACTGCGAAGTGATGTGCAAAACTTCTAACCGTAGGCTGGACATAAACACGTGTTTCACCCATTCAGCAGGCATTTGATCACTGCACGACCAACTGTTAACAGTTAATGAAAAGTTTTTTTTTTGACCTCCACTTGCGGTGTTATGATGTTTCAGTATACTCAATAATGTGAAGTGCTGTGCAGAAACGCTCGCTTTAGCCCCGATTCAAACCCAGATCTCACTCTTCCTAAGAGAGTATGCTAACCTTTGCACTACCAACGCTCGTTTCGCACGGCACCCTTTCTACGTTACAACGGTTTATTCGTCAACAGCCAACCGTCTACGGTCTGGCGTGGCCGTCACTATTGACAGTGAATCCACTTATGTTGACAGATATTGGGTATCAATATTTAATGAGATATCATTTTATTTGATTGCCACCTGCTGTATTATGATGTTTCAATAAACCCAATAATGTAGACTGCTGTGAAAAAAACGTTTGCGTCAGCCGGAATTCGATCCCAGATCTCACTCTTTGCGGGAGCGTAAGCTAACCGTTGCATCACCTACGCTCCTTTCGCACAGCACTCTTTCTACGAAAAGATTGAGATCTGGGCTCGAATCTCGGCAGACGCATACGTTTTTGTGCAGCACTCTACAATATTGGGTATGTTAACAGTTAGTCTCTACTGGTTTCTATGCTTCATATCGCAGAAAGAGAAATTGAGGACTAAGGACCTCGTTGGAGGAGTGATAGCACAAACCACAGGGTGAAACGCGGTATGACTTATACCTGAGATTGGAGGTACATCAGCCGTAAAGAGTAATTTTACATGTGTAGATGGTATGCGCATAGAAACTATTAACTGAAGCTGACTGAAAAGGTGGCTGAACCTTTTTCGGGTCTCCAAGATTGCGTTTCATTACAACTCTCTTTTACATAAAATTATATCGATCTGTAACCCTATGATAATCTCATGGACGTTTCAATATGTTGTTACAGCTGAAAGATCATTGAGTTTCGCACTCGGGAGCGTGTCGGTGGCGCAGCGCAATTCACGTGTGGCGTCCGATGTGCGCTTTGTGTAAGGCTCAATGTTCCGTCAGCTGTAACAACAAATTAAGACGTTTTTCTCAAAAACTAAGCAAATAATTGAGATTTTCAACTCAAATTTTTCGAGATTTGTGGTGCCGACGAAGTGTTAAATTTTTTGATGAAAAACGTTGCTCATCCCATTACGAAACAGTACAATAATTTTTTGGAGGACTATTCAGACAGCAAGATTTGTTGATTGATACTTTGGTGCCCCACTGGAATTCCACACTATAACAATGTGAAGATTTGTGACTGGGGTAGAAAAAAAAATTCTATGCCTTGTTTAACTTTCTTCGACACCAAGGCATATAAAAACGGGAATTAGGCAGAAATTTATACGTGCAAGCACTTGAGAATGCGTAGATTTTTGAAAGATGTCACAATTTTTTCCTCAAAAACAAAGTTTTACTATTTTAATATCGGATTACACATGTCATTTCGATAAAACATGCTACTTATTTTGAGAGCAAAGCATATTCTTTGAGTAAAAAAGGTGAATTTAAATCCATAAAACCCTGGTTCGATTGAGCACTTATTTTTATTAGTACATATACTCCTCTAACAAATTATTTAAGCTTAGTAACTTTATTGTCAACTACTAATCGAAATGATTCCAAGCAATTTTCATGAATTCACGTGCATAAACGATGCAACTATAAAGACTCTGGGAACTATCGCACATTAGAATCTATGAAGTGAGCAAGCGCGGTCAATAATTTTTGTGGTTTTCTCGGCTACCATGGATTTTTCGTTGAACTTCAAGTACTCATTGGATAGCTGAGAAAATTGAGGTTCCAAAAGAATTTTTGACTTCTAAAAGTGCTATTCCACTGTGCTATAGCAACAACGAACACTGCATGTTTTTCTCCAGAGTGTACAGTGTAGTTTACACTCGTGCTTACATAGTTTTTTCACCGGACTAAAGTCTTTCAAAAAGGTTTTGACAAATAGTCGGTAGCTTGAGAAGCGATGATTTCAAAAACTTAGTTTTTCATTTAAATAGTAAATGTAGGGTATAAATGATCTGTAAAAACGATGAACAAATGCTGCGTCTTGCTTCCGGAGTGCTTTTCGTGGATTCACTGTCGTTTATGAACTGATTTTTTTGGAACGCCGTTGACAGAGATGGCATTTCGCGCTCTGTGTGAACGGCCTATGTCTTGAACTTCGCTTTGGGTGCACTAATAATTGTGTTGTGAAGTTAGTGCGCTGGAGACAATTGATGATCACAAAGAGATGTGCTACCAAGGGCCTTCTATAAAAGTTTTCTTTTGCAAAAGGAACGCTCAGGTGTCTCATAAATTCCCACTTTCCAATAAAGGAAATTATCGCATCTCCATATCCTACTTTTTGTTTTTTGACGATAGGTAATAGTGCAAAACGGATACACATTTTCTGCAATTTATAACTTTTTGAGCAGCTTTTGTGATGTAATTTTTAGTACACAGTCGGAACAAGCTTTCATAAATCCCACAACCACCAATTTATAAAGTACTCTTTGAAGAAATTAAGCATTCTTCGCTCAGCTTTTTCAAAATTTTCTCTAATGCTGTTAATCGTTTCTTCAACATGTGCCTAAAATATTCAATCAACAAGCAATACTTTATACAACAAGCATCGATCATTAGCAGTCTACCCTAAATATCAGTGCCGGCCAACATTTACCCGCGGTGCATACTATTTTGCTTGTGACATTCAATTTATGCGTTTTATAAGAACAAACATCAAATTCTAAAATAATCAGTTCTTTAGTTCACCATTGTCTACAATATTATACATCATGGTTTTCCGACCACACTTATACAACATGTCGGATGCCGAAACGCCTGAGAACACATCTCCAGTGAGCAGTATTGGAACAAGGTAGACAAACGTACTGCTTAAATAGACTGCACTTCGTGCTTACTCGTTTAGCTTTGTTTCGAGCACAAGCAGTATTTAGGCGTAATACCAATTTTCTATAACATCCAACACAACGTCCATGATGTATAAAGTGACCTCAAGAATACGCTTGGGTGTCGGCTGTGGAGCAATATTAGCTGCGCCTTGTGCTGCGATGGTAGTATCAAAATATTATTCTTTCCTTAAAGTGTGCCACTGACCTGTCGATGCAGACATTCTTCCCAGGTCTGTATACAACTTGGCACGTCATACTGACAAGTTCCCAGAGGTTACTTTTGCGTAGTCTGTTCGTGCCATCCCACCTGAAGTTGTCGACAAAATGCGAATATTTCGTAATTGTCTGAAATTTACGCCTGCGCATGAAATGTGCTCCTCAGGACGGTTCCAAAGGATAGATGCAGATACAATAAATTTCCAGCAGCGGTAGTTTCTCAATACTCATTTGCATGCACAAAGCTACGAATGCCTTCATCGCTTCCACTCCTTCTTCCTTCGTTCTTACTTTCTCCATAGAATTGCCTTGTCTAGAATATG
Organism: Parelaphostrongylus tenuis; assembly: GCA_019055375.1. Taxonomy (NCBI): domain Eukaryota; kingdom Metazoa; phylum Nematoda; class Chromadorea; order Rhabditida; family Metastrongylidae; genus Parelaphostrongylus; species Parelaphostrongylus tenuis. Next base: position 72,707 of record JAHQIW010000373.1, read on the forward strand.
CAATGCCTAGTATATTGAGTAGCTAAGTGAAATCATCATAATTTATGCACTTGATGCAACAGAAATCCAACGCACTGTCGAAGCACCAGGTTATGATTGTTATGAAAGAATAGATCTTTACACCTAAGCTATAAATGAAACTTGAATTTGCTGAAACTATGATGAAATGGGAAGCTTGCTTTAGTTACCAGTTCTCCTGAACTTAATTGACACTTCTTGCACAGACTGTTCTATATTCCATAACTTTCTATCTTATTCCTTTGTTTCAATCATAATTCATTGGAAATGAACAAATCTGTGCTCTAAAGATTTAGTTATTGTGAGAATTATCGATGACCTGGCATCACATGCACTGTGCAACAGCTTTTTTTGCAGGCTATGCATTTTTTCGATTTTGAATAACTAATATGACTCTTGAGTATCGCTTATAATGAAATATATCAACAATAATAAATTCATATCATTACTTTTTTTGTAGTACTTATTACGATTATCAAAATGTCAACATCACTGTGATTGCAAAGTAGAAGAGAGTTTTTTCTTAACATAAAATTTATATTTGTACCAAAAGTATACGTCTGTGTAGAGAAAATCTTAAGCTAACAAAGTTCTGCAAATAACCTCAGACTTATATCTAAAGCAATGAATAAATGCAACCCAAATACCGAAATTCGCGCACCTGGGCTGCGATTTGCACCGCGCATGGCGATTGCAACTGGTGATCCTGAAAGGGTTCACGACATTCATGGTGGTCGAAATCGCTGTCAGCATAAATTGTGCCCTTTTTTCCAACACTTTGGAGGAAAAAAATTCGCAATGCAGCGAGGTTGAGTTGATCTAATGATTAGAATTACATACTATCCACCACAGTTTGCGCTTTCGGCGAAACAGTTTCCATTTTAATTGGGAACGCTAAAGATGGCCGGTAGTTGCAGCATCGACTGAACTTCAAAAATCGTGTATTCTCCGATATAGTTGCTTAACGCTGCCCTTACTCATATTCAAATGGAAATTTAGAAGGTAGTGGATGAAACTTGAAGATGGAAATAAAGATGACAAAAACAGGAAACTTATATCTAATCCATTGAGGATGTTACTTTGTAATTGACCACGGTAATTTTGCACTCAGTGGACTTGTGAACGACTTAGATTGCAAGTCATTTCTATCTTCTTTGTCTGAAATGTACATTGATGGCAGAATTATTAGTCTCCATGTCATCAGAATTATCAGGTCGAAATTGTGACCTTATTATACATTCATACTTCATAAATCAGGATTATAGTTTGTGCATATCGAAAACCTTGGATGTGGGCGGTTAGTTGAGAAAGCAGGTTTTCGAAAGGGATTTCGCTGTATGGATCGCACCTAAACCGTATCGAGGGTCATATAAATCTGTCGAAAATATCACCCGCCCTTGATTCTAAGTAAAATAGCACTCTCGTTGGATTAAATGATAGGTCCTCCCATTTTCGTCGTTTTTACCGCGAATTTCTATTTTTTGGTCTCAGCTGCGCTTTTCCAGATATTCATTCATGGATAATCATCGAGAAGAAGTCTGATCTGTAGAGCCAAGCTGACGATCCGGAAAAAACAAACTACCTTTACAATTTCCACAGAGAGCATAATGAGTATGACTTTCGCGAAAACTTAAGGCGTAATGGGCAACATTTATTGGTCAACGGTTATTTTACCCTCACCACTACTGTTTTTTTTGAAACGTATTGGAAAAATGGCAACAACTCTAGCTGACAAGGATTTCGGGATAAGCATTAGTGTGGTCTTATGACACCTATGGATCCAAATTTGATTTAGAAGAATGTTCATTTGTGATGTTTGCCTTCAGCACCGATTACGCTTTCTCGACAGTCTCGAGAATTACGGCAGTGGTTAGAGCTGAATAACGGTTCATGATAATTGTTTGCAGATATTTCAACTATTCACTAGCTAAAAAGTTTTCAAAAACTGTTTATTAGAGATAATCACATGCTGATGGATTAGCTGTTTGATCCAGCCGAATTTATTGTTAATTCAATTGGCAATCTCTTGCACAGAACTACCATATGTGTCTTAATGACGATGACATATCAATATATGCCCATAGCACCATCGTGTCTCTTATAGCTCATCGAAATCTCAGAAACAGCATGAAACGTAACCAATTTGTCCAATACGGCGAAAATATCGTACACGTCTAGAGGCGGGGGAAAGAGAATGAGGGGAATCAGCCGGCGAGAGTTTTTATCAGTGCAAATGTCTTTCTGATTATTTTACTGTAAGCTTTTTTAGCTGTACTTTTTCTACCGCAACTTTAGATTTTTGTGCTGTCGAAGAACTACTAAATTTTTTCAGGTAAAGCTTTGTTCGTCGATAGATGCTTAGGTGTTATAACACATTCTTTTTCCCATTGCAGTGTAAAACAGAGACTTTTCAAAAATGAAGTACATCTTTGAATCTTTTGGCATTTGAGCTATTCAGTAACTACTAAAAGATCTATGAAAGGCGAAAAATACTCTTTTTTGAATATGGGTTCTGATAGGGGATGTACCGTGTCATGCTCATTGACAAACGGGCGCTCTACCTACACATACTCGAGCTACATATCAGAAATACTTCCACATAAACCTCGATTAGAGCTGTTCAGATGTAGAAGATGTGTTTTTATGATAAATTCCCGCACGACGATAGAAGGACTTCAAGGGGAGTAGTTTCAAAAATTCTTCGTAAAAGGTTCATTTGTGATATTCTATCCTTGGTCTAACAAGAAGACACCTCTGAGTCATAAGTCTCACCTGTAGTTACCAATAAACCACTTATGACGTCCGAGCGGTGAGGTAGCATTCTTTGGTGTGAAATGTGATGTTCTTTTCATTCTTGTGACTTCAGCTATGCGAGTTGCTTACAGACGGGAAAACCGGTTTATTAGAAAACTACCTTACGGATGTAAATATCGTTTTCTCTTTTCTATTCCATTCGAGCTCTCGTTTCCCACCATTCTCGGTGAACTACAGAGATCTAGAAAGTGCTTAATGAGTGTGTTTAACTCACAGAAAATCACATACGAAAAGCATAAAATATAAAGTAGGTTTCCGTTGAGTCAAATTCAGTGGAGAATATTTCGTTACATGGATACTTACTTTTGAGTCATCTTTTGAGTCATTACTGAGTCATCATATTAACATTTGTCATTTGAGTGGTATCGATTGAATGAGTGCAAACAAGTCAATACTAATGATATTGACTTAGTCCGCGGTGGATCACAGAGCATCTGAAGACAAATGTACAGAAGAATATGTTCGGGGCCCTCACTCTTTCTCATTCACGACCAAACGAGGGTGTATCAAATTTTCTAACTCGCATTAATTTTCATAAGCAACACGACTGACTTTAGAGAGGAACGTTAAGCACGAAAAGGACGATGGTTTATGTAACAGACCTCGTAAGCAATGCCAAAGAATTAGTAGTAAGGATTATAACACCGACCCTGTGTGATCGCCCTTAGCCGATATGCCGACAAATCACGACGTTTATTGCCATCACAGTAATCGCTGCCGTTTAGAAAATACCATGATTAACAACGTAAACAACGCCTTTCGAAACAACAAAAGCGAACTGTCTGCGGTGACAATATGTAAAGAAAATCATACAGTTCCTCGTTTCAAAAGAGTCGTGTTGATTAGACGTGAGATTCTCGATAAAAGAAAATTTTTAAAATCACAAGTTTCGGCCGCATTATGTGCAACCCGATCACCTGCATGCATAGCTCTTGCAGGACAACAAAGTGAATTGAAATACATAGTTCAAGACATTCGACAGGTGGTTAACTTAGTAAAGCCTTAATTTTTTTCGATAGCTCAGACAACCCTTACATACTCACATCATTTAATTTCAGCGTAAGTACGATCGGCGTTGTACTGATCTGTATGATAATGAATATTCACTGCGACTATCCGATAAGCGAACGAGCAAATGGAGCAATCCTAATTGTTTGGCGACAAGTGGTTTTTTTGCCTTGATTCAGCTGTTTATAACGGTGGTATAGCAAAAAAACTCGCAAACATTTTGAAAAAAAATCTAGCTGATTTTTTGCACTATTAGCGGAACAGCTGAATGTCTGACGAAGCAGTAAAATTAAAAACACTCCTTCGTTCAAATACAGAGACAAACAGTAAGGTTCTCAATGTCAGCAAATGTGAAAGACTGAACAGTTCTAGCACTTATGACATTAGAATAAGGGTCACTTCAGTTTGCTTGAGATGAAATTTTATGAACGGAGAATTATACAACTAAGATTATTGTGCTTCTCAGCTAAGATCGTTGAAGAATTGATTAGCTATATTAGACTGAACAAAAAGATGTTTAAAATCTTGATAAGTTATATTTTTGACATCTTCATGCCTCACTTATTAGTTTTGTGAATTACTAATCCATTTTATTGATTTCAGTTTAAAATACCTACTGAACAGTATGATTTGCGTGTGACGATCCCCAACTTTTGGGGAAAAGGCTTGATGAATTTTACGAGCCGTAGATAACATTGTTGAGGGTGAAGGTAGTGGCGCGACGACAACATCGCATGTGGGCAGATAATTCAAGTGCTAAAGATAAAAATTCTGATCTAGCAGACATGTGTTTTCTGCCGAATACTGCTAAGATGGCCGAGGAGAAGTCTGAGAAGTTGGACGGAGTGGAGGTCCACTCGCAATCTGGCAGCAGTCCAAACGATGCTCCATCTCATTATGCTCTCTTTCGCTCAAAATGTTACAATTTTTAAATGACCGTCGATGCGAATCATGTAATAAAGCTGAAGAAGCGTGGAAGGAGTTTTTCGATCCAAGGAAGCTGAATAGTATTTCGAGCAGATCCGGAATCTTGCATAGCTATGACAGAAACCCGTTCACAGTGGTGATCTATACATTGAAGAAGAAGCCAGATAATCATTTTTGAGCCACGCATGTTATGTGGTATGTTAAATAGGCCGACCTATAGAGCCCGATACACGTGTTTTCAACTTGACTTTCTCGTCAGTCGGACAATTACCCTTCGTCTTTAGCCAGGCCTCTCGGATCGATCACTACCCTATACTAAAGAGTAGGCGTCAACGAACATTTTACATTCTATGTCCAACGAAATTATCACCGAACACATGATCTTAAGAAAACACTTCAAAGGAAAAGTATGATATATTCAGTGATAAATCGAGTCTACAACACTGTGTGTCCGGTGATAATTTCACCAGACCTAGAGTGTAAAACGTTCGTCGTCGCCCTACTCTCAGTGTAGGGTGCTGAGCGCGCCGAGAGGATTTCCTAAAGACAAAGGGTAACTGCGCGACCGACAAGACCGAGGTCGAAACACGTGTATCGGGTTCTGCAAGTCAGCTTGTAACGGTAGAAGATGACATGAGTGGCTGAAAATGCGTATTCGGCATATTGAAACTTGAGTCATGATCTTATGAGAATACTCAAAAGAAAAGCTTTGAAGAATAGTTATCACTGTTTTTGCTGTTAATTTGCACATAAAAACAAAATTCCCAAAAATTTTCCAAAACCGAAAACGTGTGGTTGTAGCCTCAAGTCTCAGCTTTCGAAAGGTTACTAGCACTCCTATGAAGAATCACTCTTCAGAGAGAAAGATCACTTTTTCATTTGTTTCCTCTTAATCAGAAAGACCAAAAAATACTTTTTTCAAAACAAACAGTTAGTGCAGTAGTCAGATTTATACTGCTTCGAAGGACACTAACAGTGCATTGAAAAGTCCTTGTCTAGCAAAGAAGTCGCTTAACCTTTCCCCGGATAGCCGAGAAAAACCCAAAATCAAAATACGGACGATGTCAGCCAAAATGAGCGGAAAATATAGATTAGAATTATTATTATTGAAAATGACAAAAAGCCACTACACGTATAACGCGCTATTATACGGCGCATACCATTAGTGTGAAACGATGTCTTGCCTAAATATGCGTCGGCGACTATAGGAGTGAATATGTGATCTTCTTGTTTGTATTCGGCAAATGTCAAGACTGCTAGTAATCATCTGAAAGAGTAATGTTTCATAAATCTAGCAATGTGCTTGTTTTCTAATGATACGGTTTAGCAGGAAGAATAATATCAAGTTTTACATTTTTTGCAACGTTGCTTACTGATTTTTGACAAGACGAAGGCCATGTCAGGGACGAGAAGATCAGAGCGATTTTTTTGATTTATTGTTACTGAGTTGGGAATTTTTACTCCGCTTTGAAAGAAACCCCAGATAAAACGACTTAACAACATACTACAAAAGCTCTCATACACTGATATGCTCATCGGCTTCCAGCGAATCATACGCGTTATAAAAATGAAAGTGAAAGGCGAGTATGAAACATAAATTTTGATCTGGATGCTACAGTGTTATAAAGGGCTATATTGGAAAACCGACAAGGTAGAACTGTATCTTCAATTCTCAGCTTTCGAATGGTTACTAGCACTCCTAAGAAGAATTTCTCTCCAGCGAATAATGCTAGTTTTTCATTTGTTTCCTCTTAGTCCAGAAAAACCAAAATCCTTTTTGAAAAACAACCAAATAGTGCAGTGGTCAGATTTGTATATCTTCAAGCGACACATTAAGTGCACTGAGAAGCCCTTGTCCAGCATAGAAGTCGCTTATACATTTGTCCCCGGATGACCGAAAAGAACCCAAAATCAAAATATGGATGATGTCACTGAATATGAGCAGAAAATATGGATTAGATTCACATTTGTTGAAAACGCAAACAGCCACCACACGTATAACGCCCTATTATGTGATGCATATCATAATTGTGAATCCATGTCCTGCCTAAATATGCTCCGGCGACAACAGGTGTGAATATCGGTTCAGCTTTGGCAGAAGTTAAACTAGACTATAGTATCATCGCACTCAGAATAAATTCAACAAATAAAATACTCAGACAGGTGTTTTACCACATCGTCGACTTTGGCGGAGCGTTTTTTCTAGCAAAGAATATTGTAGCGACTTGAAGAGAGGTTAATCACCTGGAGCAGCATTTAGGCAGAACGATGGACAAATTTAACTTTCCCACACCAATTCTTCAATCTTTTTCAATGTCAGACGCGAAATATGTGGACGGACGTTGTTCTGACGCGGCTTTGATAGAACTATAGCAGACAATTTTGACGAACTCTTACAAGTACACGGTCGAGTTGTATCAACCGCCTTGTGCTTAAGTGATCTACATATGTTGAGTTACTTCGGTGGCAGGTTGACTCAGCTAGAACGTTCAAAAGAAGTGCTCAAATCTTAAGTTTTGAACCAAGAGAAAATTCCAAACAATTACTTCGGCATATTCAGAATTTCGAGACTACGAAATCGCGGTAAACATAATTATTCACTATGTCTCAAATATCCAATATGTCTCAAATAATGTGCAATTATCATAGCCGACAATTATCATCGACACATAAGCAGAATGCAAAATCGTCTGCAACAGACAAGCATGAGCAAAATTAATCATTTCTGGGGCCACGTCCAAACAACTGTTAATCGACACTGGAAAGTGAGAATAGCACGAAAATAACTAGCTTTTCCTTAACTCCTTACTTGTTACCTTCGACTCAGTGTAAATCCTATAATAACCATTATGTTCGTAAACTTCAAGACGGAAATGAGCACATTTCAGTAGGCACAACTATTTGAGAACAATTTTTCCAATTTCTTAATTCGCTTTCAAAACTTTCACACGTGATATGCATTACCCAAACAGTGGGAGTTTCAAAATGGAGAGCACTATAACGAAATAGATCACATCATAGTAAATCAAAGGTTTTGCCTGACCGACGTCGCTGTTGTTCCTATGTTCTACACGGGATCAGACCATCGCCTTCTTCGCGCAACGTTCCGATTTTCGAGGAGAGAAGAGAAAGCCACTAAATTCAAACAACGAATTCCCAGAACTACCATAAACTGGGATGTATTCAAATCATTAGTCGGCTCTTGGGGAGATGCCGCTGTCGACAACATCGACGAAGAATACGATCGACTCGTTGAATATCTCCACGTTAGCGCTATAAAAGCCGAGAGTCCTAAGGTCACGAAGAGACGCTTGTCTCCGCAGACGCTCGAGCTGATACGTCATCGTGGAATCGCAGGAGCTGCAGGCAACCGAAACCTTACGTCCGAACTTGTGAAACGCTGCAGAGAAGCGATAAATGAAGACCTCAAAGAGAGAAGAGCAGCAGTTATGGCAGAAGCTGCAGAAGCTGGGAAGAGCATTCGCATAGCCCAGCGAGGCTTTGCCAACCATAAGACCAAGATGATTGCACTCCTATACCCTGACGGGACACTTACAGCTTCGAGAAAGGCTATGGAGAAAATCATCCACCAACACTACTAGGATCTCTTCGCTATCCATGCTCTCTTGAAAAGGATAAAGCTCTCAGCGTTAATCAATCCCTGGGGATGCGCCATGCATTCGACTTCAATTTCTAACTTCGTTTGAGGTGATTAAATGCACATCTGGCCTTTACAATGACTCGCGGTGGCCTCCCGCTGAACCGAGTCAGTGCTGCTTATCCTCCCAGACAAGTCTGAGACCCGTCTGGTCCATGCTCTGTTACCTTCATATAAATTGAAAGAGGACGAATATGTCGTCCCACCGGTCCTCCCTTCCGAATCCGACATTCAATATCGTCGGTGAAAAACAGAACAACACCCAGTCCAGAAAGGATTAGACCAGAACATCTGAAGAATCTGCCGCCAGTTCTCATCAGCACCCTGGCTCGGCTCTTCACTCGCTACCTGTCAGAATGCAAGGTCCCTATTCAATGGAAAACCAGCAAGACCGTATTGTTGTTCAAAAAGGGAGACCTTCACGACATAGGCAATTATCGCCCAATCTGCTTGCTGTGCATTGTCTATAAACTCTTTATTCAAGTCATCCTAAACAGGATTGAGAGAACACTGGAGCCATGCGAACAAGCAGGGTTTCGAAAAGGATTCAGTATCATCAACTACATTCACACGATTACAAGACTCACTGAAGCTTCATGAGAGTACAAACAATCACTCTGCCTCCCTTTCATCGATTTGAAAAAAGTCTTTGATTCGGTAAAAACACTATACAACAAAGGTATTATGCTCAGCGAATCCCTAGAGCAAGGATGACTCACTGGGCTACTCTTGCACGTGATAGGGAAAAATGCAATTGTTGCTGGTACCCGCTTGAGTCACTCGACGATCAACGGGACGACAGGTGATAAGGTGACCAAAGCAGCATTTTTTAGAAAGGAGTCTTGGGCGCCCTTGAGGACCACTGTTCGACGAGAAAGTACAAATTTCAATACACTTTTCAACTTTGTTACAATGACACTATCCGAGTTTCCGCTAGAATTATTTGCATCGGATTTGTCTTTTGGTGGTAGAGGACTTCCTCTGAATCTAATCTGAGAAGGTTTTATCGTTTCGTAGCCATTAAAGATGGTCATCATTCGCGGTGAGTTTGGAGATTCTGTCCTGCGTCCTTTCCCTGTGCACACATTGGTCGCTGTTCGAAACATGTTTTTCAAAAGCGCGCGTTTCTATGTGCGACGGATGAGATAATAGGTCATAAACCAAGACGTTATTGTTGCTTCGTTTCCGGTACCTTTTTGTGTTGTAGGAGTTTTCAGACAGGTTGAGCTGAATGTTTAAAAGTGTGAGCCAATTTTCTTTCGCTTTCTTACAGGTGAACTTTTTGTGCTCTGTCTAACTATTCAACAACTCCAAATATTTGTCTATCTCCTCTTGGACTAAGCAGACGACAAGGCAATTATCTATATACCTACAGAAGAGTAACGGCCGGAGATCGATTTTTGGACCCTCCGCTTTAGCCATAAGGGCCATAGCAAGGCTTGGAGCTTGTCGTTGTCCCATCGTCAGATCTCTGATTTGGGCAAAATAGTTTCCGCACCATCTGAAGAATGAACACCTTAGGCACTCTTTTAAGAGAGCCATAACCTGCCGGATTTTGAAGTCATAAATGTTTGTGATCCTGTCGTGCTCTGCTAGAAGCTTGCAAATGGCCCGAAGAGCGGACTCATTTGACACGTCTGTATAAAGTGCGGTCACGTCGAAAGATTCCATTACGTGCGCATTGTTGGAGGACGCTTTGCGAAGATGATGTAGAAGCATTATTTTTG
>JAHQIW010000375.1:0-73872 GCA_019055375.1 Parelaphostrongylus tenuis
ATTTACATCTTTGCTCTTTAGAACACGTTAGTGACGGGACTGGTTGGTGCAATGAAGTGGACTGGTGGCGTATACGCCCGACGGACTGAAGGAGGCATCTTCGGGACCACGGTATTTTTTCTTTTTTTTGGCAAAATATCGGCTAGGGAGCCTTATCGAAATGAGATTTTATTATTTGATCACTCTCAATCTTTACCTTCTTTTCAAATCTAACTGATTTGCTTTGTAGACTGAAAAGTACACCATGGCTCAAGAGGAAGGAGGTGTTCGAACTGTGCTTGCCGCTCATGATTATCTTGGCTACTCAGTCGATGTTGGGAGATTCGGATTCTGGTATCCTTTTCGGCTCAAAATAATTCGTAATTTGTTTTGTTGATTGTTGTAAACTCGATCACCTCATTGTTTGAGCTAATTATGTGTAGGAGAGTTGTCGGAACGTAGAAATTTCCTAGGCTTGGAGCTTCCAGGTATGAAAAGGGAGAAAGGGCCACAATAGTTTCTGGGGCGACTCGCTTTGGTCAACATGGTGCTGTGATATTCTTGCCCTTTACAAAGGTATGGTTTTCGGACTTCATAGCAAAAAGGGTGTGTAGTTCTTGAGCATCACCTCTTCTTCCTATTTTTACGAGACATTTGTCAACCATTCGGTGTGACGTTTTCAGGAACGCGGTGATCTTTTGACTTTCAATGAGGATAAGTTTCTTTTTGAACGGCACTAAGATGGGTTCGGCTTTCGGATACGCAGTTGAAGTTGTCGATCTGAACAATGACGGGTTCGCGCGCTGTTCACCTTACCTTTTTTCTTACTTGTGCTCTAACAGCTACCAGTTTTCGTTCAGTTTCGATGACCTTATTGTGGTGCCCCCTTTGAACACCGTTCCGACGCAGATGGACATTTCGGCGGAGTCGTTTATGTTTATTTCTCACAAGGAATACAACGAAACAAGGTGTTTTCAGTGTACTAAAAGTCAAGTGTTTTCTTTGAAGTGGAAAGTTCTAGTTGCAGGGTGAGTCATCGAAGGTTTTCCACGCTCCTGTGGTTCTGAAAGCTCCGGGATTTTTCTCGCCAGTTCGGTCTATCGATAACCAGTCTTGGAAATGTTGACGGTGACAAAAATGGTTTCAATGGTGCCTTTATGCGTATTTTTTATACCATCGTATGATAGGAAGTCTGAATCTGTTTTTTGTTTAGATTTTGCTGTTGGTGCTCCGTTTGCTAATGATGGAGAAGGTGCTGTTTATGTGTATCTCGGACAGAAATCTATCGAAGACTTCAAAACAACTCCGGCTCAAGTCAGATTTTTCAAACTTTTCCACTTACCATCACACAAGGCCCAACATGCATTCAGTGCAATGCAAAAAGCAGTAGCCGTTTTCCATCACTTCAGAACTTGTTGGACTTTGTTAGCTGATTTTGTCTAGTCAAACTAACTATTATACCTCTAGGAAGATTGAACGATACGCAGAAATTTGACCTCAGGCGGGGTTTGAACCCGCGTTTCACCCATAACAAGTGGCGTTAGATACCATTACACTACCAAAGCCACCGCTTCGCAACCACTCTTTTCTTCGACATGAAGTCAAGGAGTTATTGGTTATACATATAAACTGTTATCTACCACTTGAGACTGTGATATTTTGACGCTCATGAGACGTGTTTTTTGAACCTTTCTTCCTCTGAAGCTTTCATTTCGCACGAAAAAGCAATTGAGAAGGCGGCATATCATCCAGGTATTCACGACAATGTTCACCAATATATCACTGATCCTCACAGCTGCTACTTTTTCACCATGAAATTCTAATAATACGATCGCTTCCATATCTGAAAATTTTCATTCCAGAGAGAAGTTCTGGATAATTTCAATCCATTCAGTATGTGGAATTTTTGTCTGTTATACTGTAATTGAGATGCAGCTCTCACCAAGAAACCCGTTTTCAGCTTTATGTCACAGATCGATTTCATTTCCAACGCTTTTTGTGTATACATATACATGTAAGTGTTTTTAGTATTTATACGTATGTGTATACACAAAAAATGTACAAATATGTAACATGCGCAAATCAGGAGGGGGGGGGGGGGGGGGGGCACCGTGGCCAAGTGATTGTGATGCTCGCTGCAGCGTGCGTAGAGCCCAAACGCCACTCCCTAACACTCCTTGGCAATCACAACGAACGCCCTGCGGAATGCCGTAGCCAGGCTATCCTCGACATTGCAAGAGGACGTGCTCAACCAGTATTCTACGACGTTCAGGAAGAAGACGAAAAAACGAATTGAATGCTGGAAATACTGGGATCCACGCTGTGAGAAAAACACTGCAAAGACGGATGATGAGTGTCAAAAGTAATATGGGGCGCGAGAAAAGGTGTATATGTATATTGTACATATATGTGCACATATTTATGCACACATAGTGTATGTACGTGCATTTTATTCACATATAAGCAATTATTTATGAATACGTGTGTGTATATGTGTACTATGTATAATGTACGTATATATATATTACATATATACATATATATATGTACACCTATATACATGTATATGTATACATACATGTATATATAATGCTACACGATCCGTCATCACAATTTTGTCGTTTGGATCTCAGTACTTCTAGCATTCGATTCGTTTTCGTCTTTTTCTTGGATGGCGTAGAATAGAGGTCCAGCATGTTTCCTTGCAATCTCGAGGATAGCCTGGCTGTGGCGTTGAGCCTATCGAGGGATTAAGAGAACCAATCATGTACAACGAATCTTAGGGTTTGATCAACATGGAAAACCTTATCTTTTTCTTCTTCCTATGTAAAAATCAACATATAAATATATATATATATATATATATACATACATGTACTATGTAATGTACATGAAACATATGCACACCTATATACATATATATTACATATTTTCAAGTGGTACCCAAACCTTGATCCTCGTGCGACAGTTGAATCCGGATCTCACCCTTTCCTTGTCTTGTGCTGACTACTGTACTGCCGAAGCTCTTGTTCTGCTATCAATGCTAAGTGGTCTACTACACGAGCCAAGCTACTGAAGTAGTTAGCACGTGCTTACGGTAAGGATGAGACGCGCGATCAACTTCCGGTCGAGATTCATTTTGCATATGACTCATTGGGTATATTGTCATAACATCGTATCACTGCTGATAAAACGGTTATATATTTCTAGTCGATATATATCGATCTATTTATGTTAAGGTCATCATGGGCTCCGACCTTACCAAATCTGCGTCGTCCTATAAAATCCTTTTGGTTTTTCCCTGTCCAGGCGGGTCTGATCTGGATGGAAACGGCTATCCAGATCTTGTTATAGGAGCTGTAACTGAAAACTTTGTCACCATACTGCGGTGAGTTTAGATTTCGATTTTTCAAACCAAATTTTTAACTAGATATGAGTTAAGTAGGAAATGAATTTCGCAGTCTAAAGTGGTTTTTCCCTTTTTAGATCCCGTCCTGTAATCAGCGTATCGGCATCACACACGACAAAGAGCAAGTATATTCGATATTGAAAAAGGCAGGAATTGTCCTCGTGGTACAAAAACTTGGTGTGTTCAACAATTTCTCATGTGAAGTTCTGGTACAATTCTGTCATCTCAGTTCATTGTTCAACCCCTTGGGGACGACGCCTTCTAATTTTTTTTCCAGAGTTCTAGTACTTGTTCGATAGCTTAAATCCCTATCTCTCTAAAACTCTGCTCGATTCGTTAAGAGACCTTCTGATGCGCAGTAGCAGCAAAAATAAGACTGAGTTTCATATTTGGCTCGTATCATCGTGATATTTTCAAGAAACGGCACCGAGGCGGCGAGGGTATATGAGCTTTTCAACAGAATTATACTATTTTTATAGAATATATTTGGTTGAATGTGGAGCTAAGTTTGTTTTTTGAAAGGTCTCCATAGAGTACTGGAATAGCGAGATGATCACGTTTTCCCACTCCTGCTCTTAGGCTTAGGCTTGGTAGCGGGTTTGTTTGGCAATATAAAATGAAAATGAAAAGCTCATACACATAAAATGATGGAATAGTGTAACTCTTACAAGTCTATCGCGGAAAACCTAGATATCTTCACGAAACGGAGAACTTGTTCCCTCACCCCCCCCCCCCCCCCAAAAAAAAAAAATAAAAGAACAAAAATGCCTGCCGTAATGCGCAGAATGTGAGCCTTAACTTCATTTTCACTGCTACAGCGCATCGAAAAATCTTCCCAGAAATCAAATACAGTATTAAAATCGCCAAGATTCAAACTATCCGAGTGGCTGCGAAAAGTCTGGAAAAAAAAAGCGGGAAAGGCCTTGTCCTTATAGGTTTGGAAAATGGGTTGAGATAACGGAATTGTACCAAAGTTTGTGTGATCTCGTTTTATATCATTGTTCTCCAGCTTCCCACTTGATCTGGAAATCTTCGTAGAATGGGATGCTTCTAGAGGAGGCGATCTCTTCGATTTTAATTACAACGTTTTCACCTGCAATTTGGAGGTTTGGTTACTTTTTTCTTTAGTTTTTGAGCAAATGTGGAAATTCCAAGTGCGCTTTGCAGGTGATTCCCTTGAAGCAAGGCGTAGAACGAAGGGCAAAACATAGGTGGATCGGCTTCAACGAACCATAGCTGGCCATGTGGTCGAGGAGCTCACCGTGGACGTCAAAAGTACACTGAAATTATCTATATTCCTGTTAGTTTTTAATAGTCTCTATATGTGCAATCTACACTCTTGAGTGATCAGAAGATCAAACTCAGGCGAGAATTGAGCTTGCGTTTCAATCTTGCCGGGGTCGAGTGCTACCATTACACCACTAGGCAACCGCAATGCTCCTACTTTTTTCCGATATGAACTAGCAACGCTTTCAGCAGCCAACCTTAAAGGATTTGGTTGAGCGAGTACATTTTGGCATCAAACTCTGTTGAGCTGACAAATTTTTCTATATGTGAAGTATTTGTGAACAATGCTTGATCTTTATTAGTTCACATCGAAGAAAAATGGGTAGGAAAGCGGCGGCTTTGGATGTAGTAGAAGTATGACTCCCCGGGTTACGGTGAAACGTGGTTCAGTTCCCGCTAAGCGTCGATTTTTTCCTTACGACTTAGTATTCTTAGATGTCTATGTCCAACATCATACACTGCTTGAAAGCAGTGAAAATAAATGTTTTCTATACAAATTACATTGTCCTTCACAACATGATGGCCCTGAACGTTAGATGAAGAACTGAAACGCGCTTTTTCAACTTTTCCGAGGCCCTTGCTAACCAGTTGCACTACCAGTGCTCCTACTCTGCCATCATTCTTTCTTCGATACAAGCCATCGATCTGTCAGCAACCTACCTAGCGTGGCATATACATATCGGCGTTGATCCTTATTTCAAGAACGAGTGCTAGCATAAGCAGAGCATCGGTAGTGCGACTGGTTAGCACGCGCATTCGGAAACGATGAAATGCAGGTTCGATTCCCGTCTGGCATGTCACCCATTATCCGTTATGTATTTGTGACATACCACCGCTGAAGGCGGGTGAACTAAAAAGAATTTTGGTCGATCAATTATGATGGCTTTTTCTAGGAAAACGATAATTCTGCAAAGGATTGGATCAATCCGCTCAAGTTTCGTTTCACGGTACAGATCATGAACGAGCGGAAACCATACCAACCAGCGGAGGGTCATCCTATTGCTGATCTGAAGCAGTATCCTATACTGAATAAATACGATGCTAGTTATGAGTTCCAGGTGAGATTTGACTAGCAAAAACAAATCTATTCAACTGAATCGTCATTAGGATCTCTATTTTCAGATACCATTCAACACTAGATGTGGTGAAGATCAAGTGTGCCAGACGGATCTCGTTCTGAGGGCGATATTTGTTGACATCCCTAAGTATTTGTTCTTTTTTTTCAATTGGATTCGAGAGCTGAAAGCAAAAGGAGAATGTTTAAGAACGGAGCATGGCTACGTGTCAAATGTCGGTGACAAAGACTATGTCGACATCACTTTTACAGTGGAGAATCGCAAGGAAAAGGCTTATCAAGCCGCATTATACCTCACATTTGACAGCGAAGAACTGGAACTACCAACGATTGTCGGTTAGTTTAAACCGACACTTTATTCTTGGCTAAACGATAGATGCTTTTTCTTTCAGGGAAGAACAAATTAGGTCTGGAAACGAACAAGAACGTGGTTGTTGTGCAGCTGGGTAATCCTATGGACTCGGGAAAAAAGGTATCAGTGACTGAAACAATAGCGACAACAAAAATATATTTTGTAACATAATTTTTCCAGCATTCATTCGATCTACGGTTCAAAATAGTACGTGGTAGAACTGAAGGGATTGGACGACCGCTTCAGTTTGTTGCCGTAGTCAATTCCACCTCATTAGAGATCAACGAAGGTAAATAAGAATGTTTCAGCCAAAGAAAAGTGCCAATCTCAAACACTTTATTGATCTGTCTTCACAGTTTTCGTTTCAAGTGATTTCTTAAGACTACGCTTAAATTTTGGTTTGCCTGGTGATTTTTTCTTGAGCCATGTATGTAGTCTGTTATGGGCACTTGAACAGCCCAATACACGTGTTTCGGCTTGGCAGCCTCATCAGTTGGGCAGGTCCTTCGTCTTTAGCCAATCCTCTCGGGTGGAATCCAAACTCTAACCCTACCCTAAAGCTAAGACTAACCAAACCTTTCATCCCTGCGGGGTCGCAAATTGATAACAGACTCGTTTAGAGGAGTGGCAGCACTGATTTGATGCATCAGTAGGTCATCAGCGAGTCATTGTTATAGCCAGATATGCACTTTGTTCCCCTCAGATGCTAGATGAGACGAATGCATGACGCATCCCTAAGCGACTGATCGATGCCGAAAACTTTACCTTCTTTATGCTTTAGATTTTTGAGCTGAATGTTTCTTAGCGTTTAAAAACCACGATAGTTCTAGACCGCAAAACAATTGAAAGAAAATCACTATATTTCCGTAATTTTGTATAGAAACACTTGGTTTCATTTATGGTACAAAGTTTGTAGGAGACAATGTTTGGAGCTCTGAATTGCAAATCATCAAAAAAGCAGAGCTGGAGCTCATTGGGACCAGCGATCCACCACTCATTCGTTTTGGCGGAGAAGTTAAAGGTATGTGATCGTCATTACTAAATTTTTTCTCACTTGTAAGTTTTAACTTTCAACAGTACAAATCAAATATTTAGATGAGTCTTTAATGGATCTGGAAGAAGATATCGGAGTGATGGTTCGTCACAATTATACACTTCACAATAAGGGACCATGGACTGTTCGCAGTGTTCTCGCCAAGGTTTCCATTGTTCTCGTGTCTATACAACGTTTCATGTTCAGTTAGCTGTTGTTATGTTGTGGGAAAAACACGGTACTTACCTGTTATCTGAAAGCATTTACTCCTACTGAGGATAAGGCCTTTTCCGCTTTTTTCTCTAACACTTGGTAATTATTCTTTAGCTTCAAATCTCGCAGAGTTCAATATAAAAGTCTTTCTGAAAGCCTAAAGGCGTTGTAGCACCAAAAATGAGATCACATTTCACATGAGGACTTGTCACCTATATCCAATGACCTTAGTATAGCCCATCGCGATTCATAGCTGGCGCCATTTTTGTCACTTCTTTTGGGGTTTTTTTTTCTCTTGTTTTGAGAAAAACTATAGATAAAGGGTATGACTCTAGTACTCTAAGATTTGCTCCACATTTTACATCCATTTCGTGCATAGGCATAGACTGATTGGGTTTAGGCTTATTAGAGGGTTCATTTGGCTACATAAGCTAAAAATAAAAAGCCTAAGCCTGTAGAACGATATGACAGAGTCCCTTCTACAACAATGATGCGAGAATCTTGAAAATATCTACGGAACATAAGAAAATTCTAAGTAAAGAAAATACGCGCGACATCGCGCGCTGTATGGTGAAACGCTATTCTATCTCACTGCTACGGTGTAGTAAGAAGGCCTCTGCAAAATCAAGTACAGTTTTGAAATGTTCGAGATCTGGGCTTTCGAACGTTCACCAGAGGTCCAGTCGAAAATCTTTGTTCAGCACAAATGCTTCCTACAAAAATGATTTCCGATAACAGAAAAGGACCACGAGCTATTCTGATCACCTTCAGAAGCCCTTTATTCGAGTTTATCATGAACAAACACTATGTACTACTGTATTACTTCAGTTTGATTGGCCTTATCAAGTTGAGTCACCTCATACGAAGAGGAAGTGGGCGCTTTATCTTCTCGATGTTCCGACGGTTACAATGCTTAATACTGATGGGACCGTAGACATCAGAAGGTGTGTGTTTAAAGAATCTTGTAATATAAACGTCTATATTCTTTTCAGTAAGCTAATTCTGTCCTATTCATAGGTGTTCTGTTGAACGAAAGCTCGAGTTTGTGAACCCATTGGACCACATCAAATTGAACACAAAATACACCACCCGGGAGACATTGCCACCCAGACAATCCATAGGAAAGCGTTTGAAGGTTTATTTCATATATTCGTGAATTCGCCATTGTGAACATAATTTTTTCTTGTCGCGTGTTTGATTCAGTTAATACACAAGGTTGACAAATAGGATTTATTCGGCTAACGTTTCGGCGTCTTCGTCTTCATCAGAGCCGATAATTCAGTCGATCGTTCACAGTCGTTCGTACTCGTTGCGGATATTCGGCCGACAATAAGGACAAAGATCCACAATCACGACGAGCGACTGTGGACAAGTGACTTAAATCATGGACTTTGAAGAAGGCGAAGACGTCGAAATGTTGGCCTAAGAATCTTATTTACCAACCTCATGTGTGAAGAGCTAAATGATGAAGAGAGCTATCATTGATTGATAGTGCCGAGGTCAAAGGAAGTCGGTTAAATTTATATCTTGATGCTATTTTGCTCACTTATACACTAGCAACACCTTTCTAATTCCAGAGAGACGCAGAAGCAGTAAAGCTTATGGATGCTGGATTATTGCGATCACGAATTGAACCTCATAAACGAAAAGAAAACGGTGTTGACGTCTCGGTCGTTACCATAGTGAGTGGTTTTCAAATTGGTCATTGTTTCTGATATCTTAGTATCATCATTGTTACTATAGGGATGTGCGGAGAAGACAGCCAAATGCTTCACAGTGACTTGCTATTTCGACTTTCTCGATGCGAACTCAGCACCTGTCATTGATTTTCGGGCTCGACTCTGGAATTCTACATTCATTGAAGTGAGCTTAGTTAAGGATCCTTCAACTCTCCTGTCGATTAATGTCATTTTTGACCCTCTAATTTCAAAAGTCTTTTTCCCTGAACAGATCTTCCCTATTAGGATTCTGGTAGTGGTTTGAAAGCCTAAATTTAGGTGATTTCATCAGTGTGATTGGGTTGTGAAAAGCTATTATAGTGCGATGGGGCAGCAAAAATGAAGCCATGTATGACATTCGGAGTGTTTTGTTTGCTCGGTTAGGGTGTGTGGATAGCTGTCTGTTAGACTAGAATAACACCCATTCGACAGCACTAATCTCGGCTATTCTGAAGCTTATTTGGTTCTTCAGAAGATCTTCACAATGCGCTGTAGGAGCGACAAGAACATAACGTTTCATACTCGTTTTCTTAGCGCATAAGCACTATATGTGCTCATGAATGTGTAGAAGAAATTATGTAGTACCAAATTTACCAAAAAAAAATTAAGTTCTATCTAAAACGAAGAAGAAATCCTTATTAAAAACAAAAATCGCGCGCTGCTTGTGAAAATCGATTAGATGTCGTCCTCAGAGGGTTGACGTAGCTCATTGGCCATCCGTGTGATAATTTTCTATGTTCTAGGATTACTCTGACGTCGAGTATGTTGAGATAGCATCTTTTGGGAGAATAGAAGTTGATGTAGCTCAAGGAATTGAGGATAGTCCAACTAATAATGCAGCAAGTGCGAAAACAATTGCATATCCCGATCGGCCAACCCTTGGTTTGTTCATGTCTTCGTATTTGTATCTTTCGTAGACTCTAGGTTGTCCTTTTTCGATTCGTATAAGCGAAATGTTTCAGGTTCACGCCCTGTTCCATGGTGGTTAATACTAGTCAGCGTGATCGTGGGCCTTTTAATCCTGTTTGTTTTGATAATGATTTTATGGCGCTGTGGGTTTTTCAAGCGGAAGAAGTATGGTGAGCCGAGTCTTTACCAAGCTGAATTACAGCATGAAAAGGAGCAATGGAGTCAATCACAAATGTAAGGCATTTGACAACTTTGCTGTGCATCTGGGTAAGCTATAGTAATATATATTTGTAATTTCTTCTCAAGTCTTCTAAGGACCAGCTTCTAAAGACAGTATTGGATCGGTTATATCTCGGCATGTTTCAACATCTCTTTGCTCAACGCGATTTACAGTTTCTGATGTTAATCGTGTTTGTATGTACCCCCCCCCCCCCCCCTACACCTATCTTTCAATATTTATTTCACTCAGAGGCATATCTATTTTCTAAATTGGGCGCGTATATAGCGAGCGGCTGAGGCTTCGGAATGGAACTCTCAGCCGTTGTTGTTCAAATTGTTACGTTGTTGTGTACACATGTGATACTACTGTTCACTTTTTTGATATTATATCCATAAAGTGATAGCTTTTGATTGGACCAACTGTTACGATATATGTATAGATCAAATCATCATTCATAATGAATCATTTAAAATATAAATAATGTTCAAAACAGGTAAGAGGACTTGTTTCGCATGATGAAAAGCAAGAAGTGTGTTAATACCACTTAAACGTAACGAGTGATTTGTGAAAATTCAACACCAGGCGGGATTGATCCCGTGTTTGAACCAAACTGGCGACGCATATTACCACTACACACCGACGACAGAACGGCGATATACGGCACAACACTGCGCAACCACTCTTTCTCCGATATGTCCTATCGTAGCTGTTAGCAACTAAGCTTTAACCGTCTGAGGACCAGCGTTGATAGGCAGGCGACGTCCACCGTCATTTGCGCGGCAGTCGCAGGAGGTAGCATCTGCACGTTTGTGCATACGTGTATGGCTGTCTGCGCCTGCTTTCCCACAAGACGCGGTGCCGCCGTTACAGTAGCTGAGTGAGGCTCGATATGAAACGTACCGTTCGGTCTTCAAGGGTAACGGATTTGGTTGGGTAAGCACATATCGGTGCTGAAACCAGTTATTCTGACAGCTATTCGAAATGTATAATCCAAATGTAATAACCTAAGAAAGAGTGGTGGCAGAGCGTTCGCATCGATGGTGTGGCATGCGCCCGGTATGGGTGAAAAGCGGGTTCAGTTCCCTCTTAGAATGAAATGTTTTTTATACCACTCAGTACACTCAGATGCATATTTATTCATACCACTGCTGTAAAGCAATGAAAACAGAATTAATCTAGATTATTTTTGATATCATCGGCAGAATTGGAGAAAGTATATCTTCCTACGGAGACATCTCAATAGGAGAAAATCTACCGTCATCGTTTACTATATAGATATGTTTAGTAAAAAGAGATGCTATCATCATTAGATTATCGTCACTAATGAAGGAAACGATGGAACGCCGTCGATGAGATGAGAATGAAGCGAGTAAAGCAAGTGTGTTAGCCACTGCGCTTTCTTCCACATAGCTCTTCTCGTCGGTCTCAACCTAATTAATAACTATGAAAATGGACACATGAGCCGATCTTGGCTCTAAAGGAGAGCAACGATCTACTCACTATAATTAGCGACTCTTCATTTCTTACAGAATAATCAACAGATATTTCGGATGCTTTCTCAAGGGATAGTCATCCATGTAGTAGAATCTAACTCTTTTGTATCGGGCAGGGTCCATGAAAGACGTCATTCCAGCTACGACCATATCTCTGAAGCGATCACTTTGAAACATTGGCTGACCAAAAATAGCACTGACACGAACAGTTGGCTGCTTGGTCTACATGAAATAATCCAATAGCATTGAGAGCAAGATGCAGAACTTTCAACCGCGGGCGGGAATGGAACCTCCATCTCACCCTTCTCGAGGGCACGTGTTAACCTATTAGGCTACCGTGGCCCCTTTTCTGTTATCGCTCATTCTGCTATCCAAAGTATCGATCCTATTAGCGACCAACCGTCAACGCCTTGACGTAGTAAGCAAATATTGGCAGCTAACCCTCTTGTTCTGACAGATATTGGATAGCTCAAAAGTCCGACTATCTCTAAACCTTGGGATGACTAAAGAAATGTAAAATTCCTTACAAACTGTCCTTTTCTTTATTTGAAACTTGCACAAGATTAGTACTTCTTTTCTTTCAAAACTTCATGGGTGATGTTTTGGCTGAAACGCCTTGGCCAAAGCCTTCTTTAGTGTTTAGCAACGATGTGATGCTTTGACTAGCGTCGGTAGTGCAGCTGGTTAGCACGCTCCCCGAAAGGAGTGAGATTCGGGTTCGATTTCCGTCCAAGGTTCAAAGTTTTGCATATCTCTCATCATTATCGCATCCATAGTTATAATAATCATACCACTGCTAAAAACGGTTAAATAACTGCGTTCCTATTAAGTACTGAATAATTCTTTGACATGAAAAAAAACAAGACAAAGTTTAGTTGCCTGACACTACGTCATAATCAGATTCTATTCCTTCTTTCGTGTTCTGTTGCTTTAGGCATTTCATTACTAAGTTAATAAAACTCATAAGGCTTGATTGGCTTGATTCTATGCCGAGGTCAATAAATAGCCTGGGTTCTGGGAATTATTTCAAGCCTTTCTCAATCCTTAATTCTCCGCATACCTTCCACATCGATTCCTTCTGACGTAATGAGTTTTTCTGTCTTTCGTAGTAGTCCACTCAAGAGCTGCTAGAAATAGTTGCTCAGATATGCTTTTGGATGAGAAAATTACTACAAGATTCTGTGAAATCCTATCCGTAGATGTCAAAAGCACAGACATCTATTACGAGACGTGACTGAAAGGCAGAAAAACGACGGTTTTTTGAAATTAAGCAGCAGATGTTAGTGTTTAATGCATTATTTTGTCAGATTTCAAATAAAAGTTTGCAGATTTGAGAGAATGAACGAGCTTTGGATAAACCGTCATCACAATTTCTTGTACGAAAAACTGGTTTACATCATTTAAGAGGATTTGTGGTCGTATAAAAACAATACAACACAATCAATCAATGTAAATGTTCCACAGATCAGCGAGAGTAAATCCTGGTTTTAGCTGTTCAATCGCTAAGCCCAGTTCTTCACTAAACACTGGTGGTCGTCGTTCATCGGAATGCACTTCACCATCAGAGAAGTAGGCCTAAATAAGCGATTTTTACATATCAAT
Source organism: Parelaphostrongylus tenuis (assembly GCA_019055375.1). NCBI lineage: Eukaryota > Metazoa > Nematoda > Chromadorea > Rhabditida > Metastrongylidae > Parelaphostrongylus > Parelaphostrongylus tenuis. The sequence continues at coordinate 13,291 of JAHQIW010000375.1, forward strand.
GAAAACTTGTGGTCTTTATATCAGAATGAGGATGATCTGAGCCCTATTGAACAAACCCTCTAGGCTAAGTTTTGCTTTGATGTTATAAATGACACTACCCTTAAATCTACAAATTAGAGTGGTCTGATTTTTGGAATAAAAAAGGACGGACAAACACGCGCGCTTTCCGGTAATGGAAAATTTTTTCTCAATTTTTTTCATTTTTTTAAGATTAAGAAAAGATAAAAATTACTCATTTGATAAAACAACTAAATATTACTGAAATTATTGTTAAGCACTATGTTCCACTACAGACAGCTCTTATCTATCAAATTCTAGGGTAAATTTCTTTAAATATTCCGTTTGTTGAATTCAGGAGCGTACGGAATCATCTCTGAAAAATGGACAGATGGACGTAAACACAATAGAACATACTTTACAAATAAATTTTGGGTAGTTAGAGCTCTTAGGGTCAATCACAATATGGTTACCCATTCATTCAAGGCCAAATCCTTATTCGAACATGAATAGGCAGGAATAGTAATGACGCACCTCAGAGGAGGGGTTAACATCAGAACTTCATGAGGGAAATTTTATCTTTTTCATAACTTCACAATGACGTCACAAATACTATGACGTCATCCATTTTTCAATCATGAATTTAGTGCTTACGAAAAATGCAAATTTCATACGTTACGGAATTCATGGAACATCTAAACTTTATTATACTTACGGCAAACGCGTCCGTTCTAAGGCCCTTTTGTTCGGGTTGCTCCTCTTCTTCTTCGAATTCATTCATTGTTTCTGCGTTTGACTCTCGAGGAGAAGGCTACAAATTCTCAATTCAATATAACGTCACTCTACACTAAATTATAAAACTCACAGGCTTGTCTTTGAAGAAGGTCACGCCAAAGATAGGGCGTATATTGGCAGCCTTGTGAAGAGACTGGATTGCCTTGCATACTTGCTGCAGACGCTCTACAGGGTCGATACGAAATCCCAAAACATACTCTCCACTCTAAAAGCTACTCTCATCAAAGGAATTTAAGGAAGTGTACTAAATAAAAGTACCTACTATACTACCATGTTTAATAAATCAATGGTACCAACGACTCGAAAATCAATCCTTTATGATTCAATGAAATTTTCTGAATTAGATTTCTACTAGATTGTCATTAAATATAGGAATTATTCACCAAATGATTGAATATGATTTGGTACAGTGCGTGGAGGCTCTGAGGAAGGCAGAATCCCCTAAAGTTAGCCACGAACCTTGACAGTAGTGATACCAACCCCGCACAGGTTTTAATTAGAAAAAAGACAATTTTTTATGAATATCTTTTCAATCTTTTATTATCACAACCGCTATATTAAGAAAACACGAAGATTTCACCTCAGTAACTTGCAGAAGGACCTTTGAAAAAAAAAATCGTTGATGTAAACGAGACTTATCCTAGCTGCAAAATCAGTGTAGAAAACTGCTGAGAGCAAGCCGATGGCATTTCATCCCCCAGTTTATTGCTACAATGCTATAAAGCTAATTTCTGCCTTATAACTTTCTTATCACTACTATCTTTTCTTCGGTTTATATCACAATCAAGAACTGGTGTCCTTAAACCAACTTGATATCAAAATAAAAATTTTGATCGGTTCGTAATGAGATAGAGATGGAGTGTGATTGCGAATAACTCTCTAGTTCAAAAACATTTAAAATTTATGAATGTATCGTGCTGTTCCCTTGTTTTTGTGCATTCCACAGTATATAGGAGCAAAATTTGCAATCTTTTTTCAGATCGAATACTTTGCTTAGAATTTGGAAGTTCTATATACATGATTGCACGTCCTCCTCTGCATGAGCGTGCCCACCCAAAAAGACGTTACGTACATCATGTTACACATCTACAAAAATTCCTTATTTCATGGCTCTCACAGCAGTGTAATGACGTTGTAATCATACACAGCAAGTTCCTGACAGCTTCTATGCTCTAAATAAAAGAATGAGTGGTAGCAGATCCGTTAGATAGCCTGCAGATTCGTTGTTCATGTGCAAAGTGTGTGATGGACTTCTAACGGGAGATAAGTTCAAGATGACATGAAGACATTCGAAGATTTTCACAAGAAACTAATGGCTACAGGTTTCTGTGATAAAGTCGAAAAACCGGTCGCCTTAACAAGGGCAATGACCCGGAGACAGAGCAATTTGTACAAATGTCTACCCTAACCCATAAAAGTCAATTCGACATTCACACTATTTCTGGAGAAGAATCTCCAAGGTAACGATAGCGAGTCATTGAACATTAGGGTATGGTGCTGAATGACATCGTACAGGATTGTGGATCCCTTCATCTTTGAGAATAACATGAATGCTGAAATGCAGCGCATCATTCTGCAAGATGGAATGTGGCCCGATATCAGGACTTGTGAGGGATACTGTTCACAACAACCTGGTGTTTTACACTGCATTTCACTAGTGAAACTCTTATCATATATTTTTGGAATTATTTAAAATAAGCAGTACTTATAATTTCTAATGTTAAGATTACATTTTTCGCAGTGGTACGATGTTTCCAATACACCCAAGAGAAGTGAGTGTGAACAACAATACGATCTCAGACGGGAGTCGAACCCGCGATTCATCCATGTCGAGGACGCGTTCTACCACTACACTACTGAGGTACACTTGCACCACCACTCATCTTTAACACCTCTATGATAGCTGTCAGCCACCAACCTTCAACAGGTTTGGTCGGGTATGCGATTTCTCTTTATAACCCCAGTTAAAATAAGCAGTTATTTTCTAATAAATCTGCAGACCAATTCGCTCCTAATATCTCAGTTGAAATATGATATATTTCAAATAGTATAAACACAACGGAGGTGTAAGAGCGACCAAATGAGGAAAATTACCGCAATTAGTTTGGTGCATAATTTATATCGAAAAAAACCCATGGAGTACTAAAATAAGCAAATACCTGTGTGGTAGTTTCGACGACAAGAGCCAAGCCAAATTTCGATTCTCTTATTCTGCAGGAATAAAGTTGCAGATAAGGCACAGAGACATTATAGAGAGGATTTGTGCTTGCAAACCAAACAAGCCGAACGTTCGTGATAACGAAGCAGCCCAATGTGCCCTAGGATATTCGGTATTGATACTTGCAAGAAATAAACAACAGCTTAGATGATTCGCATTTGGAAAGGACAGAAGTCCGTACCTGGTCGGTGCTAAGATTCCACACTCCGCTAACATTCTCAATAAGTTGTTCAAGAGGCAGCAGCTTTAGATTATGCCTTTCATCCACTATTGCCCCTCTCATTTTCAATTCGCGGTACAATTTCGTCGTTTCATAGGCGCGATGCACAGAATTGACAGTGTTGAAAAGCTTCGAGTGCATCTGACGTAAAGAATATTATGGAAGAAACAGACAGTGGACAACAGTACGGAGTTTTAGCAATCTGCAAACCAAATTCTATCGCTGTTTGTGATCACAAAAAAGCTAGGCGTGAGAGATAGCACGGAGAAGAATGAAGTTGATGCCTAAAGATAGATAATACATGCCGGAGTCGCTGTCACCTTTGCGGTCCGCAATTCCGTTTATAATGGCTTCGACTTTTTCACCAACCTATCCGGCCGGTCATTTTTTTCATCTCTGTTTCAATTTAATTCGCTTCTGGCATCGTCCCAGAATCAACCAACACAAAGACCGATTGAAGAATTTGCCGCCGAAACGAAATTTCTTGGGATTGACACTGTGAAGATTTGAAGACGCCCTTGTACGGTTGATTCAGGAGTCCAAAAAAGATCAATTTACACGAACAGGAATGAGCCAAATATCCAAGAAATCCTATCAATAATTCAGGTGGTTCCAATGGACAATGAAATTAACACTTGTCCTCAACACGTACTGGGACCTACTCAATGAGTTCGGTACGGTTGTAAGATAAGAAATGCATTGCATTTCCCATAATATGCCCTAAAGTATTTCCAGCTTGATTACATGGACTTCGCCGATCCGATTTGAAAGGAACAATTTATGCCTACATGTCACGCCTACCCACGTACGGATATATTGACTAGATACACAGAATATAGTTGGATCCAACATAGCAATTATCTAGTCAATATGTTGATTCCACCGTCTTCAAAGGCAACGTGCCAATTACCCTCTCCAATAATCTATAGATAACTCAGACGGGCGAACTCTATGGTTACTCGAAGTTGGGGAGAGATCGAGAACAGATGAATGACTAATTGAGAAAAACTTAAAGAGCGTGTCAAATTGAAGAACACAATGGAGGCGAGATCATGTTCGGAAACTAGAAAGACATTCCCAGATATAGATAAAGAAATGCCAGGAACAGCAACTCTCCTTGATGCCCCATGAAAACTATTTTTTACAATCCAAATGCGTTTGCTACTTTGATGGCCTCGAAATTCCTGCCACATCTGCATTAAGAATCGAATGAAGAAAAAAATTCACAGCAGCGAAAAAGCGGCTAGATCAAAATGGTGTTACATATCTTACAGTTCGTTAGAACAAGCGATCCAAGTATCAAAATACCATGGATAAATGGCCCGTGTATTGAAGATTCTCAGAACTATCTATTCTTGGAGGATGTGCTATGCATTTGCCTTCGCTAAGCATTATTAAAGGCGACTGGATGAGACCTGTCCCACACGATACTTGTGGCGGCTACTGATGGAATAAGATGGTGTAACTTGCAAGAAGTCTGGTGACCGATTGCTCACTCCTAAGGGAAGGTTTCCTGATAAACCCGGAGGGCGAGATAGAACTAAAGCCCAACTGTGTGCTGCAGAGAACCGCTAGCCACTGCGTTTCAAACGTTCCGATCCGTACATTTTACATTTCTCATTTATATTTAAACGACTCGTCATCATATCGACCCTGCTCGTCTCAGCTTCTGTCGTTCCATTCATTTTCTCACATTTTTCGTCCCGAAGGTCTTCCAGCATTTCGCGTGTTGGCTGCTTCGACTATTGCTTAAGAATTTCTTCTTCATAAATGCCGCAGAATACTGGTAAGTCAAATCTCCAAGCAATCTTGAGAATAGTCGAATTAATGCGTTCCTGCGTGGCTGTAAGAAAACGTGGGTCAAACGAGCACCTTGTCTCCTAATGGCCTACTTCACCATCCACTCCCGGTCACTCTTCAATCCGGGTATTAGAATTTCACACATTCAATTACGTACTCCAAAATTGCTAGTCGCCTAGAATAATAACAAATCACACTGACCCCACTAGTCATTGCAGTGAAAATAAACTCGAATTTTGTCGAAAAATTCGGAGCACGCGCCATCACGTAGAGAGCTTCTACCTCGGTACCACGGATTCTCTACAAAATGATAGTTTTTAAAGCGGAAAGAAAGCCTCTATGTTGAAACGCACCGATATAACTTCTCGACTTTGAAGTCCTGTGATATTATTGTACCCAATAGAGAGATTTATTCGAGGCATCGAACTCGCATACCAAATAAGTCTTAAGTTCGTTATTCGCATCACACCTGTAACACGTTGCATTACACGTTGGGAACTTCAGATGGCAAGAATTTTGTAGCACAACCTCGATCGCCGTTATTTCCTTTCGTATCCTCAACCATGTCTACACGGTCAATCTGCACTTCACCGGGTACTAATCGCAACATGCTGTAAGATATCTATAGAAACATGGTGCACAAAGAAACAAAAAGCATTTCAATGCTGGAAGTCCTGTCTTAGATGCCATGCCGACAAAAGAATAATGTAGTAGGCCTGATAAAGTTGAGTTAAACGCTTAAAACTTTGCTACAGTGTGGAGTAGATCCTCTGTCTTCCATTTCACTGACTCAATATAGCTAAAAGGCCATAAATACACAGCTGATAAGCAGCTCCTGAGCGACAATGTCTCCATAATCGTGTGCTATCTATAACCACAAGACTTTAGCCTTTCCGTAGCCATGAACGCACGTTTGATTGGCAACTCAGGATGGTCTACTTCACCTCCTCCCCATCTCTAACCACCAGCGTGCTGCAGTTAACAATGGCACGCTGCTGCGTCAAACAAAGGCATGCCGTCGCTTCTAACAATTCACTCTGAGGGTTAGAGATGCGGAGGAGATGAAGCATACCGTCCAAAGTTGCCAGTTAGAGATTGAGAGGCCGTAGATCCACGGTCCCGAAAGAGTTAAAATATTTTTTGTATGAGTTTGCGCTAAACCAGTAACACAACAGGCTTTGCCAGGAATCAGTGCTACATCCTTGATCTTATTAATTCAAGATTTGGACTCCGGACGACACAACATGATATTAAGCACATTAGTATAACACCTTTTTTTGGTCTAGTCAAAATAAGGGGTTGGCATATTGAAAAAAAACTGGCTAACATTTCTTCTTCAGAGCCGTTGATCAGAGTCGATTGTCCAAAGTCGTTTGTCGTCGATGTGAGTCCTCGCCTTCCTTTCGCTCGATTTGAACCTTCTTCGATGGGGTACCGTGGGACAGATTGCCCAGAGATAACATATCACCATTAACGGATGATCAGCTGGTTAACATACGCTCCACCCTGTATATAAGGACATTGCCGAGTGAGATTCTTCATTCCGACGGTGCTCAATCGAAAGAAATTCAACTCGAACGAAACGAAGGCTAGGATTTACAAGGAGAACGAACGACTGTAGACAATCGCCTCGAATTGTCGGCTCTGAAGAAGACAAAGGCGTCACAACGTTAGCCGAATAAAGCTTGCTTATCGTCCACGTGTATCAGCTAAACCAAAAAACGAGCTACCAGTCAGGGATATTACCGAGCTTGAAGGAAAATTCGTCTTCAAAACATTAATACAACTCTCAGGCAAAGGATGGAGACACAACAAAACTGAGTACAATGCAATGGCTATTTCGAGAGACATGGGACTATTAGCCTACCGGTGATCAACGTCGAATCGGATATCTTTGTCCTGCCAAAGTTCGTCGCCATTCAATTTGTCTCCTGACATTGAGTTCTTCAGTGACGGAAAAAAGAACTTCACGAAGTATGGTAGTACTAAGTGACAACCACGCTAGTGAACACATTGTTGCCATCACCATGGTAACCCTCCCTTCTAACAGCATGCGAGCTCGGAAAAATTCGTTTAGCCTCTATACATAATATTCTGTCAAATCTTTATTTCAGTACGTCTGTTTGATGATCTAATCAACATATAATGCGGTAATGTTTTATATCTACTGCGCAAACCCTTAATAAAATTATTTCTAGTAGATTGACAAAACTAAGCGGATATAGTAGTTAGTTGGAAAGCAACAGCATGAAAACAGGAAGACCAAAAAATCAGAGTAGAGATCCCGCATTAAGATTTGGTTACATGAAGAGCATGAACGGACTAAATATATGAAGCATCAGCTGGATACTCCTTGAGAATATGTTCCACTTGGTGGACGAAAAGGCTGAAATTGTCGAAATTTGTAGAAGGCATTTCTTTCGTAGCTGATTAAAGAGAAAGTGAAAACAATAAGAACGAGGAGTCGGATCAGTGGAACATACCTTTGGTAAAAAATGCATCTGAAAGGGACTGAATGAATATACAGCTTTTCCCACGTTCTTTCGGCAATTCTCTCTACGAGCACCGTCTCTTCTTAATGAAGCAATCACCTCTTGCAGCTAAAATGTCGTTAGCAACAATCTACTTTACATTACAACGAAGGATGAAAGTTATCAATGGAATATCTCAGATTGTCAAGTGGTATGCAAAATGTCGATCCCAGGCGCGACTTGAACCATCGTTTCACTGATACCGCGGGCATGTGCTACCTCTACACCTCTAAGATATCTGTACCACTCTTTTTTGATATAAACCATCCGAAGAGCGCATGTGGCTTAGTGGTTAGAGGTGCTCTGCGTCGCACACGAGGTCAATGGTTCCACCTCGCGCATGGTCGGTAAACTGGGTACCAGGCAGGTCTCAGACTTGTCTGGGAGGATAAGCAGCACTGACTAGGTTCAGCGGGAGGCCACCGCGAGTCATTGTAAAGGCCAGATATGCATTCAATCACCTCAAACGAATTTAGAAATTGAAGTCGAATGCATGGCGCATCCCTCAGGGATTGATCAACGCCGAGAGCTTTATCCTTTTTTTAAAACCATCCCAGCTAATCAGCAACAAACATTAAGCGGGCTCGGTTTGGTGAACACATTATATCGGCATCAATCCCAGTTAGCTGATCGCTAATCGAAATGTATGATTTATAAGAATTCTTTGTTTTACTAAAAAGGAATAAGACAACAGAACAATCATATTTCTTATACACTTGGACGAACCTGAACGGCATTAAGCCCGCAAGTCTCTCGGAACACCCGACCATTGCTCGATGGTGACAGCCATTCCTGTGCGATCCTTCCCACTCTTGCAGCAAATCACAGCCTGTCCACGCAGCAATTCACATGCAGTCATGGCCCACTCAAAAATGGCCAGATTTTTATGAGACGGTTCACTTGCTACCTGAATCGGGAATAACTTCTCGTTGGAATATAGGATTCAATTGAAAGAAAAACAGAAACATCCTTTTCTGAATCCAATAACTGAATTCCATGAAAATGCTAACCACATTGACAAGCTCCATAACGGCTTCCCGTGCACTCTGATCGACTGAAAATCGATTCGAGTAAGACAAGACTCTCTCAGCTCCTTCCTGATTGATCGCAGTCTCCAAGGCTGTACCACCAAATGACTGCCCTAACGTTGCTTCGTGATTAACCTGAAATAGTGCTGAAGCTAACCACTGCCTCTATATAGCGGATATTTATGTTTTGGTTTTAGGCACTGCGAAAGACTGAGTACAAGAGAACCATAGGAAAATGGGAAAAGCATATGACTTAAAAGCCTATAAGACTATATTTTTACGTAATGTGATGTCAAAAAGCATTCCGAAGGCACTGCCGACCACCGAGGATTCTTCAGTGGTTCAAAAAAGCATAGACTCATCCGCAGTTTCGGAGATGGAAAATGCTGTTTTTTGAAAAGCAAGCTCTGCTTACATTGCCACTGCTGATTTTGGAACGACGTTTGAAGAGCTACTAATGGAATACGAAATGTACGGTAAGACAACTTTATAAGCCACTAAACAAAGGTGTACACATTACGGGTCACTCCTCCGTCGAAGTGTCGAAAAAGCCTACTCTTGTCGATCTTGCGGTAAAAGATTTCGGCTGATGACAAGAATACTAAAAGCTTCCACCGTCTTGGCAGTACTGTGGTTGTGCAATGTACGATTAAATGACTTGAAAATGTTGCAAGATGAGAAGAACGTAGAGGATTTCAAAAAAGATAGAAACGTAGACAAATGATTGAAAAACATGTGAAAAAACTGGATTATATAACAAAAAACGTGAAGAAGTGGCGGGTATATTCCGGATGTACCTAGTGGAAGATAAAAATCACATATAGACTCGTAACGAGGGCGGCAAAAAAGTAGACAATGTTCTGATTTGCAGCCAAACAAAGTAAGGAGTCATCGCCAGTAAAGTAATGAATTTATACGGGTGGTACGGCCGTACTGATTGAAATTCAAAAGGACATACCCCAATGTTGAAATACGCCACACGAACGAGGAGCGATGCTCTCTGCTTCAACTCAGAAGGAAGTGAATCAAAGACGTCATGAGGAACTGGTAGGGCAACCTAAACAGCTTCCATATAATATTAAATCAAATTGCTTATTCATCCATTAGTCCATTGAAGTAACAAACAATATTGATTACGCAATTGAAAGAGTTTCCTCACTAACACAGATTGCGGCACGTTGGCCAGATACGAGAGGGATACAGTTTCGAGAAACTGCAGATGGTGCTCGTATCAAGGAGAAGGAAACTCGGGACTCCAGCTGGCGCCAAGCTTCCCAAGCATCCTCTGCCATTCCCTTTTCATCACCATAAACGGAAAGAAAAGAGGCAACCGTCAGAAGCAGATCGCTTGCATAGCCTGGAAAAGTCAATTTAGATGTGTAAAGACATATATGAACTTTATGAACTTTTGAAAATGCAGGAAGCCTTGTTAATAAGAGATAGCATAATCTAAAAAAGCGATTAATGCCTCGTCACAGTCGATGCGGATCCGTCCACTACTTTCTGGATTCGATTCCTTTCCTCGCATTTATCCCCACAAAGATCTCCAAACATTTCACGCGTTGCTTCAGCTGCTGCTTGAGGATTATGAATGTGGAAGAGTGCTCTTCAAGACAATGCTCCTTACAGTCTTAAAAATAGTCAGGGCAAGGCGTTTTCCTGAGGTGCGCGTTGGTAAATCGTAAGAGTGTTGGAGAAAGGGATAAAAGCGAGACCTTGCTTATTACTTTTGTTTCCGCATACATCGCTTCACCAACCACTTTGCTGCCTCGTCTCCTACTTTACCTTTCACCTCATAATATTCACATTGCACAATTTTCTTTCAGAGATTATTCTTCAAAGAATAGAACATGGTGGTTAAGATCGAATTAATTACTCAGTTGCCTTCGAAATATGGCTGTGGATGATAAACCTTCTACACAGAAGAACCGCCCTCTCCACCCTCCCCTAACTGAACTACCCTCAATCGCAAAGAAGCACAGACTGGCCTCAAGTTGAGAAAAAAAACACCCTACCATCAACTACAGGCCATCCACGATAGACAGTGTTTAGTACAGCAGTAGCAGCGATGGTGATAGCTTGCGAGAGAACAAAGTCTGACCGTATCTGAACGTGGAAATAAAGGTGCTGCATGGAATTCTTGTGCGCTTCCATAACTGAAAACAAATTCGAATAGTTTTCCACCAAGAAAAAGAAATTCAAAAAAAGTAACGGTAGCCTAGTTGCCTCTTTTCGAGATGAATATTCTTAATTTTGAGATCTAGATTATATAACTCTAGCGATGGTGTACGAGAAAATATAAGGCTTAAGCAAAAAACTTAGTCATAAGATCTTCGTGCGCACTTTTCGTGAGCAATAAGCCACGGAACATCCTTTTTCTCCGAATTTTACGTGACCAAATACCACAGCTATTGCAAGAGAACCAACATCTGTTTTAGTCGGCTTATTTCTTTACATCTGTCACCAACGGCACTTCTAACAGGATTTTTTTCACTTTTATCGTTGACATTGAAGGGTGATTGAACCAATTCTACCTTCTAATCCTAATAGAGTAATGCCAGATCACTTCTAGATTTCGTCACCGTGAAGAGTTTTGAAAAACTCTAGTACCGATTCCCCGCCCCACAAGGATAGGAAGCTTCATTGGCCCGATGCGGGATAGAACTACTGTCTCGTTTGTAGTAAATAGCATCACTAACGTCACTGCGCTACTTGTGCGACCAACAGTGGGAACCACGTAATGAACCAGATAACATATGAGGCTCTAAACAAACTATCATGAAGTAAGCGATAGAAAAATAACCTAGCCCAAGCAATTGAGCCTCCAATACTGAATCAGCCAGTGCTAGCAACATGTCCAAACATTGGCATACAGCATCATGCACAGACTTCTCATACACTTCACTTTTGCTCTACAAAAATGAATTAGTTTGGGCGCATCAGCTACTGTAAATAATTCGAATTTTTTTATTTTGATGTGGAACAACCTTTATATCACCTGTTCATCATTAATCTTATCCATAATAGCCATTTTCGTATTTAAACTTATGAACATTGCATCGACTATATCTTTCTGATTTTGCAGACCATCTCGCACTTTTCTCTCGACCTGAAACTGAACCCTTTATGAAGTCAACAGCAAATTGCCTTGACAATCTCTCAAATATGATTTAACTCGCATTTTTCTCCCATGAAAAATCTCCTCTTTTCTTCGTCCATCAGTAGATCAGCATATTTGTCTAACTCGGTAATGCTATCAGTTATCTCGGTTATCTCCTCATACGCCTTGAAATGATATTATGGGTCAGATTCTTTGGAAAAGAAGATAGAAAAACCGGCACTTTTCTGCTAGACGGGACGGGATGGAGAAACGATTTCTCTTGCTGGGCAAGAACTGTTCATAAGTGTTAGTGATCATTCGAGAAATTACATCTCTGGCTAGTGCAGTACGTGGCCGTTTCTCAAAAAAGTCTTTCAATAACATTTCAGCAAAAAGGAAAACACTTGTGTTTCACACGCGCATAATTCTCGCAATATAGAGTTCTTCCTTTAGACTATTAGTAATCATTCGATAAGGTAAATTCAACGATTTCAACACTGTGCCTATTTTCTGAAGAGACCGTTTCGCTGCATTGTCACAGGTAAAATAAGATCGAGTTCCCCATTTTCAACGCGCTTGTTTACCGGCTAATCTACGGTCGCGGTGAGTGCGAGCCATAGGTTCAAAACGCCAGCGATCGAACGATCGAAATGCGTTTCACGCGTCACATGTAAAATGCGATTTTTGTCGCTCAACTAGGAATTTTTTCTCCGCTTCGAGAGAAACGCCAGATTAAACGTTTGATTTCGAAACTATGAGACTTCCTCTCACGATGAGATGCTTTTCATGCCTAGCGAAGTAACAGTAGAATTGCGTCGCCGATGTAATACATAATTTTATTTTGAATTTTACAGCGTTATAAGGGAATGTTTTCAAAACGCCCACGCACAGAATAGGATTTAGCTTTCAAATGATCTAACAATCTTATAAAAATTTTTGTCCAGTCCAGCGAGCAGAATCTTTTCCTCATCCCGTGTCGTCCAACGTAAAAGAACGGAAAAACTGCCTTTTGTAGTCCGGATGACAATTCTGAACATAACTTTGTAACGACCACTGAAGTTTGCACCATTCCATTCAACGTCTAATCTAAATATATTTAAAAAAGTAAATACAATTAGACGACGAAAACGTTATATTGAAAAATTAGATGAAATTAAGCTCAATTCATCCGATTAGATGAAAAAGTGCCAACTGAAGCAGACAATGTAATTTTTTGCTGTGTTTACTGAGACACCAATTGATGTAACGCCGGCCACTCAAAGGTTTCATGTGACTATGTAGCAGCACTCTATTTTATTGAGAGCTTCGTTGTTTAGATCGCTTTTTCTACTTCTTGAGAAAACCTTCAAGGTTCTCTTATTCCCTGTATGTCTCAAGTTCTACACTTTTCATACACTTTCTCATGTTCTTGGTATATTAGATTTCTTGTGTCAAGATACGACATGCGCCGATTACAAAATCATACTACTGTCAGGACTTAAAGAAGCTGTATAGCTACGAAAAGGAATATTATGATGCCAGAAATATAAATAACAAAACGGCTTGTTCAGAAGGAGAGGTTTGTCACACAAGAATGACAATCTATGCATTGGCTTTCTTTGAACGGGATTGTGAAAATGTTTTGACTAAGATTGCATGTCAATTTGACCTTTCCAAGATCGAAAGAAGGCGAAGGAGCCAAAACATCCGTCATTCGACACTGAATAAATCTTTTATTAAGACCTTACGCCCGGTCAAGAAAAAGCAGTAACTTATTGGAAACGTCGAGCTCGATAGAAATAGTACTGTAATTGATCACAACACTATTTCTACGTTCTCAATTAGGGAGAACACTTTCCTCACGACCCATCATCGCGATTTACTATGCGAATCCCAACACTTTTTGGATCCTTCGCTCTATAACATTTATTCGACCGCTGTTTGAAAGCTTCGTCTTCTCTTATAAACCCTGTAGAGTGCTGGTCGAGACGATTCTCCTTGCAATCTTGAAAGTAATCGAGCTAAGGCGTTCCTCAAGGCGTTCGGCGATTGATCGCATGAGAGTGCTAGGACAGGAAAGTGAACCTGTGCCTTGCTTTTCTCTTTGCTTCCTGAAACACCACGTCACCACCTCTTGCGCCACGCAGCCCCTGAGAAAATACCGAATACAGTTGAGCCTTTCTTGACGACGGCCATTTTCGGCTACTGGAGAGCTGGGACAAAGCGAAGAGCGGTTGCCGGGACAGCGTTCCAATAATAATCTAATTATCATTTAGTAAAACTAAGGGGACACTACTTCATTCGTGTATAATTCACTCGACTGCAACGGCTAAGATGATAAACATCGTACGAAGAACAACTGGCGAAGTCACTCATTTCGAATCATCATGGCTATGAAGAAGGAACGGAACGTCTTTTGAAAGGTCTGCCATGTGTAGAATCATTAAAAACTCGCGTAAGCTTCATCAGTAAAAGGAGAGTATAATTCAAAAGTCTAGAAAGGGCGAAAAGGCATGAGGATGTGAAGTGAAGTCTACTACCCTAGATTCTATAGACTAGAGCGATTTAACTTTTTCAAAAAAGAAATGCACGCGGTTTTCAATAGCAAAATGTCTTTTCAAGATCTTACTTTTTTAGGTAGCAATAAATCAACTTCTACTCTTGAGTTATATCTCGCCACCGTTGTTTATATTCATAAGAGCAAAATCGTTTTCAATCGAGACGTTCAACATCATACATTGCTTTCGAACTATGCAGGATAGTGGAAGAGGAAATGGGATAAAAATCACAAGGGCTTGAAAATAAGAAAAAGGAAAAATAAGATTAAGAATGAATAAAAATTAACAAAATTTACCAAATTGATGATCACTATTAAGTACTAATTTCTAGCACTTTGATTAATAGAATTTTAGGCTCTCAAGTCCCTATGGTTACCGCTTTCTAGCTGTTTATATTTGTTTTCTGCTGTAAGTTTATGGCTTCACCTTAACTTAGTACGCTGTTTCGGATGATTAGTGAGTTTAACATCTAATGTGGCGTCATGTTTATAGACGTGACTAGAGATCCCCGTTAGACCATATGCTTACAATCAGCGACGAAAACAATCCTACTGACGGAGAAGATGATAACGTGGAAAGCATTTTTTTGTCGCAGTTGATAGCTAAGTAGGTAGTGACTCGAATGATGAACAGAAGAGTTCGGTAGATAACTCGGTGAATGGTCGAGGAAAGTGAAGTCCTAGAGATTCAAGTCATTTGACGGCAGGCGTTAAAGCCCACGAAATGCTAAAGTCTAAGGGCCAATTGACTTTAACGAACTGCTCGTGAAGGATGTTTGGATGCTGAAGATACCTTTCTAGACAGCTTATTGATCCGTCTTCACAGTGCTTTTCTTCCCTGTGCGGATCCCAGTACTTTTAGCATTCGAACCGTTTTGTCTTCTTCTTCTTGGATGTCGTAAAATACTGTCTGAGCGAGTCTCCTTGCAATCTCGAGGATAGCCTGACTGTGACGTCCCATGAGGTGTTGCGCCCCGTTGATTTTACCTCACCTTTATGTTGATTTTACCATTAATTGCTTAATTGATTCATGTACAATGACCTTTGTAAAGTTCTCGCCAATTGCAAGTACAAAGCGTCTAAACGTCACTACTTAGTTTGTTCTGGACACATAGTCTCTCCTTCGTCACGAAGTCAGCTGGAAAATGTTCCCCACTTCTGATACAACTCTCATTAACACAGACCTTGCTGTGTGACGAATTTGTTCTCTTCTTGCTATTTTCAATACTATAAAACCTCGGTTTGATAAGCTAACTCTTATGAGTTACATCGCTCGTTTCAACTTTATACAGATTCTACAGATTACTCAGGCAGCCATTGAAAATATCTACTTGAAATCATTCTACTTGAGAAGATCTGAATGAGTTAATCTACAGTTCATAATACTCAAACTATCTGACCCACACTAACAATTTGAGCCCATGCGGCAGTCAGATGACCTTTCCACCTTCTCAACTTTTTGCTAACTGAACATTGCAAAATAACTTTAAGAAACATAGTGAGCAAAATCATTCTCAGCTACCGCGGAAAATACATGAATAACTCTCCCAATGAAACGATTCTTTGGATCACGGTCGATACACATGTATGGGGCTCCATAACTTGCCGATAAAAGACCACATGACATGTTGCCCCAGAAAAAAAAATTATCAGATAAATTACTGATCGTTACTAACTTCTGAAATCAATTTCTGATCGATGCTGATTGTATAAGCTAGAGGTTGTCGGTTAGATATCTTAGGCAATGAATTTACAACATCAGTAAGATGTTTGAAAAATGAATTTCGGGAGAATAAATTTTTTCCCAAGGAACTGCTCCACAAACTGATAAATACATATCAGGGTTTACACTTGCATCATGCTACCCTCAACACAAGTCTTCCAAGACGTCGTACATCGTAGAGAATTAGTTTTTGAACTATACTTTTACATTAACGTCGGAGAAAATGTGCAGTAAAGGACAAAAACGAACTCTCTTCCTAAGGATATGGCCTTCGAGTTGAAAAGTTGGGATTTCTGGGACACTTAGAAATTCTTTGAGCTGGAAATACCTTCATCAAATTCGCTTCCCTTAACATTATATGGTAATAACGATTCCTTACAGATCAGCTTAAGTGAAATCCTTCTTTCTGTGGTAACAACGATTCTTATAAGCTATCTTTCACTATGTAAGTACCGAAAAATCCGCTGTGAAGTTCAAACAACAGGCCATCAACTCTGAAAGGAAAATGCCATCTCTTCATTGTAAGAACATACTAGGTAGGTCCTTTCACATACCAAATCCGGCGTTGGAATTAGAATTTATCTAGAACCGAATGTATAAGAAAAAGGTTAGATGACATGAAAATATGCATTATGAGTTGCAAATGCGCCGTGTGCTCAAAAATGTTAACTTCGTAAATAAAACTACGTACTTTTGGATCACATTAACATTATCTATGTAATCATATCTTTATGAAAATTGCTCAGCGATAATCCATCTTCTCGTGACACTAAAATCTCCCTTATAACCTAAATTATACCATGTGAGTAATGGTTATTATTTATTAAGACGAGATGAGGGAGAGCACATGTGTGCGTTAACCACACCGCTGTTTTGTAAGGGTTGAACGACTATCAAACACAGAAAAAAAGTAAATGTCTGAAGAAATAGAGGCTATGACCGATTGAAATTGATGAAGAAAATACCTGTGATTCAATAGGCCAAGATATCTTTTCAAATCCATTAGGATTTGCCTTTTTGACCAAAAGGGAAAATCTTGATAAGCACGGTCAGTTCCCAACAAGGTAGATAGGCGAGTCAAACCTCCAGACTGAAAAAACCATCTGCATCGATTCACAAAAGGTAGCCATCAACAAAATCCCACACCTGGAAACGCAAGGGTAATGCAGCAGCTGTGCCACAACTCAGAACTTCTCGAGTAGCTCGATTATCGATGGTGTATTGGTGAACGTGGAGGTTAGTGGGTACGGGAGCAAACGCAACTCGATGTTTCTCAGTCGACTTACGGAATGGGGGACCCTAAATCGTTCTTATTAATCAAAAGCACCGCGTTTTGCTCCTCAAATACTTACCGAGTAGTTTTCTAGAAATTCACGGCATTGTTCCAACGTTTCGGAATTCTCTCTGACTTCCCTGAGCACGTCATGCAAGACGGAGATAACAAAGTCTGGCCATTGATTTTGTTTAGATTCCAATAGACAAGAGAATCTAAACTATGAGTACGCAAAAAGGAAGACGTTTGAAGCCGGGGAGATGAAGAGAATCAAATGCTCCATGTCAAACTAGCAAGGCTTCCCGCATTCAAATGACTACAACCTCTTCCGAACGGTGAGGATCGTTCTCGATCCTCAACTTTTCAGAGATGCTTTTCCCTAGACAGAAGTTTTTCTTTTAGAATTTTAGTATTGCTTCAAAAACTTGGGCATCAGCAATTTGACAATGTACTTGTTAAAGAAAAGGCTTTCTTAGTACACTGAAGCAGCAAAAATAAGACTACTTTTCACGCTCGAAGCGCTATTTTGCACGGCTGGGATCTGTGGATCGATTCCAATACTATACTGATACTCATTCAACTACTCAATTCACGGTAATTGCGAAGCATAGTTTAGTTTTGAGCTCTTTGAAATGCGATGTAAAGCGGAAAGTAGATCACGTTTCACATTCGAAGTTTTCTCGTCACTTAGAAGCTATTGAGCACGTAAAGAATATTATGTAGTATCAGATGGATAGGAGAACCTAAATTCTTTTTGTGAAACAAATTAAAAGAACTTATACTAAATGGCAAAAATGGAGCGCCGCTCGCGAGAACCGATCAAAAGCCGTCCGGAAGGGGCTGAGGATAAAAATTTGAGAGAAGTAAATATCCAAAGAGAGAGTAGAGAGTAAACATACTCTGTTATCCATTTTTTATAAAGCTTCACGAGTTCCAAGGGCAACACAATGGACAGTTTCGATTCAGACATGATTTCTTCGAATGATACACGTCTCGACGGAAGATTGTTTTGCTAAGATCAAGAAATCATACGTCTTCAAGGCATAACATTTCAAATCCTGAAATGCTTAATCGAGCTCAATTCGACCGATTGAATAGTACCTGATATATCGCGAAATTATGAGAGATCTTATGAGGATTGGCTAGGTAGAACTCATGGAATGAAGAGTTCTTTACGTCAGAGTCTTGCTTCGTGCCCATCGTATAGAATCTATAAGCCATATCGTCGAGCTCTGCTCGAGCCATCTGATGGGAACAAGTAGCAATCTGAAAAATTATCTCAGCCAGAAAGAAAAATTGTATCCCATTATACATCATGATCCAAAAACGACGACAAAGGCAAATTCGGTTCAATTCGGTTATAAAGAAACAAAGAAATATTCGACTTCATTCGCTGTACAAGAATTTTTCACAGGAGTGTTAATAATCATGCAAAAGCTTGAGTATCCGGTGTATTGATCTACCTGGCCGGTGAATCAGAAATCTTTTTAAGACGGTGTAAGAATCCAAAATAAAGTGGTGTTTACATCGGCCGCGTGCCTTCATTTTTATCACGAGTATAATTGGCTGAAAGCATGAAAACATATGAAAGTGTAGAGGAAATCTCGTAGTACCTGAATCGATTATTTTATGTGAAGTTTACTTCAAAGCGGAGAAAAAATTCCCAATTGAATAACAGTTGCACCGCACTTGTCTAACGCGTTAGGCCATCGATCGATCACCTCGCCCCCAGCTCGTAGATTGGCCGGTAAACAAGCGCGCCGATATGTGAAACTCGATCCCATTTTCGCTGCTAAACTGCAGTGAAACGGTCTTCCCAGAAAATGAACTCAATGTTTGAATCATTAAAATTTAAGCTATTGGATTATTACTGATACTCTAAAGAAAGAGTTCTGCCAAGCGAGGTGTAAAACACAAATATTTCTTTCTCCTACAGCACTATCAAAGGAGCTTTTCCAAAAAGCAAATGTTTTTGAGTTCATCGAGACTTGTGCTATCGAGAGAGTACTAAGTCTTTAGAACAGGAGCTTTGTCCAGCTAAATATAAGCGAGATAAGAAAGAAAAACGC
The DNA here is from genome assembly GCA_019055375.1 of Parelaphostrongylus tenuis. Lineage (NCBI taxonomy): Eukaryota > Metazoa > Nematoda > Chromadorea > Rhabditida > Metastrongylidae > Parelaphostrongylus > Parelaphostrongylus tenuis. The sequence continues at coordinate 32,581 of JAHQIW010000375.1, forward strand.
GTGGTTGTGTGAAACATAATTTTATTTCGGACTTTATGACGTTATGAAAGGGTGTTTTGAAAAACCAACCACGTGACGCTCTAGCCAGATATTTAAGCTTTCAAACGATTGCTCACACTCCTACGAAAAGTTCTTGTACACCGAATGAAGTTGAAAATTCATTTGCTCATCATTTGCTAATCACCCAAATACCTTTGAAACTGATGATATTTGAATGATAGAGCAATTGCAGAAGAAGATTTACGCCTTTCCTTATGTACTCACAATTGCATTTTGTTCTTTTCTCAACTCTAGATAAATCTGAAGTAAATCTCAATAAAAATTCAGAAATATGGTTCAAATTTCGAAGTCTGCGATAAAAATGCAGAAATTGTGAACACGCGCCATATAACTGAGTGTATCATTGTTTCATTCCGGAAGAGATCCAAATTGCTTCATCGATTTACTTTACCGTCAAGAAAGCGAGGATTGATGGGAAAAAATGAGAACGAAAAGTCCCTCGAAATCCAGAAAATCAAAAGTTCAATTTTGCACGAGGTGTAGTTCTCAACAACTTTTTTACTCAAATCGACTATTGATCAACTTTGCCAGTGCGCAAGTGATTCCGCATTTTTCTTGAGATCTATTTGCTTTTCTGAATTTTATAAGTCTTCTAGTATCTTGAAGTTCTTCCATCACAAACAATGAGTTGGAAATGGACTTAGCAATGTCAAAAAAGCCACTGTTTTCGCACTGTACTACGACTGGAAAGAAAGTTCCGGAGATTTTAATATGAATGAGATAACTCCCATGCATATCATGGTAGTACTACAATATCTTATGCGGGATTTTCCCACTGAAGGGCTAGATTTCATTTTTTATTCTCACCTGGTTAGAAGCCTCTGCCATGTCCAACGACACAATCGAAGCTCGTGTTTTATTGCGTCATTATTGGATAAAAGGGTTTTTCACAACGAGCTGCAGTCGATGAACTCAACGAAGTTGAAGGGGAGAGCACAACAAGCAAATCTGTTGCTGGACGCTGGTTTCAACGCTTCTCAATGCCGGAGAATCAATCTTGACCTCAACGACGGGCCTCGATCGTGACCTCAAACAAAGCTGAAGAACGAAGTTTTGATTGTTGTTTTGGAAGGTGAACCGTCGTCAAGTGCTCGCGAATCTGCAGTTCTTAGATTCGCAGTCGAAAGCATGATACTTCAATCAAATCCGAAATTTGGCGCACCGATGGCAGAAAGTCATAGAAAGGGTGGCCTTATTTTGACGAATGGCTTCTATTCTTTTTGTTTGGAATTCAGGTATAAATTTTCAATTTTTTACAAATACCCCAGTGCTTTCTTTCCAACCTAAAATGTATTTTATTCAGTGACCACGACAAAGCAATGAGATCTATCGCTGACAGAAACGAATAGTATGAAGACTAAAGAAAAACCTTAACCATCCAAGTTTCCCTGAGCTTTTCCGAATCAAAATGAAGAATAAGATTGTCATGACAGTCAGGAAATGTCAGGATACAGGCAAAGGAGGAATCCTAAAAAGCACTTGGTTAGCCATAGGGGTGATTTGAGAGAACAAATATGTTTGTACCGTTGTTTCGTACTTTTGGAGTGTTACGCCTTCAATGACAAACAGTAGAGGAACTTTAGCGTCGTTCGTCGAGACACAACATAGAAGATTTCCATGAAGAGCTAACTGCAAGAGTAAATCTCTAGAAAGGGTATTTTACGTCAGAACAAATGATACGGCACGAACTGGATGATAGTTGTACCCGCTATATCCGCAGATTAGGCAGTGTGCTTCATCTTGACTTTATTGACTACTTCAACGTATACTTAAGAATTGGTCGGTAGAAAGGAATTGATGGAAAGGGGTCGGTAGTGCAACAGGTCAGAGCAAATGCCCCCGAATAGGGTGAAATGCGGGTTCGAGTCCGGCCTGACGTAAAAAGCTTTGCACATCACTTTACATCACTGAGTCTACCTATGACAACATAGCATCGCTTGAAGCGGTTAAATAAGACGAAATCCGTTTGATCATCTGACACCCAACATCTATCAGCTTGACTGGGTTCAATGTCGATATCGACTACCTAGGCCAAACCGTTAACGGTTGGCTGCTGACAGATAGATGCGTTGTAGCGTAGAATAGGTGGTGAAAAACAGATGTCAGTAGTGCAACGGTTTAGAGCACGCGCCTCGGTAGGGTGAAATGCGAGTTCGACTCCGGGCTAGAGCAAAAAGTTCTGCACACCATTCTGCATCGCTGGGTACACCTATAAATCTAAGAATTTTGAGTGATATGCAAAGCATTCGACCCTTAGTGGGAGTTGAACCCGCATTTCACCCATAGCGGCGCAGCGCGTGCTGGGGCTACCGCTTTGCTACCACTCCTTCTTCGATATGAACCATCGAAGGTGTCAGCACCAATCTTCACGGGTTTGATCTTGTAAACATATATCGGCATTAAACCCAGTTACGCGACAACTAATAGATATCAAGGAGTAGTAGCAGAGCAGTAGCTCCAGTGATGTAGTATTGGCATGCTTCCTGGTTTAGGCGAGACATGGGTTAATTCCAGCGTGGATTCGAATGTCTTCCGTACCACTCATCACCTCTGGATTTATAATTATACAATAAGAGCGGCAAATCAAGAAGTCACATAGATTGTACCAGAAAATGTGGCCATAGTACATAGTAATGCGGTAATTGTAAATATGGATAAATGGTGTAGGGATTTTGAAGCTATCGCAAGTTATATTTCAATGGCCTAACGAAAATAAAATGCCAAATAAATCAAAAGAGCGACTTTGACTGAACCTTGGCATGGGAAATAAAGCTGCGTCACAAAATGTCCTAACCTAAGAAGCTTGCGAGAGGTTGTTGTCTTTCTCAAGACCAATAAGTGACATTCCAGTGATTTCCTCTTCCTCAGAGTCGTTTGACTATATATGATAAAGATCAGCGATGTCATAACTATGCACCCAATAACGCTGGGTGGTATATAAAACTCTGAACTTCAAGCTGGAGTCGATCCCGCATCTTACCCTTATTGGGGCGTGCGTTAACCGCTGTACAACCGAGGCGTCTGTCTTGCTGCTACTCTTTCTGTAATAAAAAATTTCGATTCTGTCAGTAACAAATAGTCAATGGTTTGGCTTGTTAACCAGCATCGGCGTTGAATCTAGTTACGCTAAAATCTATTGGATATACGTAATTCTGTAAAAGAAGCTCCCGTAAGATGGTTGGCACGTGCACTCGCAAAGAGTGAGAAGCGAGTGGACTTCCTGCCGAGGTTCAAAGTTTGTAAACCACTCACCAATATTGGGATTTCTTTCCGTTACCCGTGAACAAACGAATATCCGATCTCATTCGCTGGAAAGGAACTTTTCATAAGAGTGTTAGAGCTCATTTGACAGCTTAAGTCTCCGATTCTCGCCGTACTCAGCTAATTTTTCAATACACCATTTCAAAACTGTCAAATTCAGAAGAAGACTATGCTTAACATCGGTCGTCAAATTTAACTATTACTTCGCTGGATGCACCAAAAACATACGAATGTGTAAAGAAAGTCTTTCACTATCAGAATCAAAGGTTATATCTGGAGTCTCTTCAGAAGCGAAGAGACAATTTCTAATTAAATAACAAAAGCCGCATTTCAGATACGCACCATCGATCAAAAATCGCGGCTACCCACCTCCCGCCCCACCCCATGGCCCGTGAATTGGTCGAAACACACATATTCGCGTATGTAGATTACTCGTATTTTCCGTGCCACACTGCATTGAAACAGTCTTCCCAGAAAATAAGCATAAAGCTGAAATCTTCAAATATTACGCTATCGAATGATTATTGATAGTCTAAAGAAAGAGCTCTGTTTTGCGAGAAACACGCGTACGTGAAGTAGAAATGTTTTCCTTTCGCCAAAGCGTTATAAAAGGGTCTTTTCGAAGAATGGCCAAGTATGGCGCTAGCCGGAAATCCAAGCTTTCGATTGATTACTAACACTCTTAAGAAAAATTTTGTTCAGCGAATAAAGTGAAATATTCATTTCTTCCCGGATAACGAAAAAGAACCAATATTGGATATGTAGTTCTATCGCCAAAGACCTTTCCTACATAAGTAGTTAAACGGATCTGAGCAAGAGCGAAGTTGCCGAAATCGATTTTGAAAAAGACATATCAACGTCGATAAAGAGTCAGTGGAAATGGCAAAGATTTCTCCAATACCTTTCAATCGAGTAGTGGGCTTACCTACGTTTCGACGTACTCGCATGCCTCACCTGAGTCACATGTCTCACGACTCACCCCTACTGATGCCATAGGTGGTGCAAATATAATCAATCCAGACAGTAAAATATCACTTAATATTGCGGTTTAGACTGAATAATAGTCGATGGCTTACATCTGTTACGAAGCATATAACATTACCCTCCACGATACCTCAACTATATTGACTTTTTGAGCAAAGTCATATACACCATCGATTGGAAGGTATTGTTATATGCTTCGTAACAGCCGCAGGCCATCTACTAAAAATCCAGTCTAAACCGTAATATCTAATGAAATTTCACTTTGTATGGACTGATACATCTGCGGCACGGCTGCTATTGATAATGAGCCGTAAGGACATGTGGTTCAGGAGAGGCGTACGAGTACGCCGAAACGCAAGTAATCAATTGACTTATCAGACCCCTGAAAGGCTTAAAACATTCGATCACACTTCGTTGAAATTCTCCGACACCGAGAGCTAAGGTTAGTGCTCATCAAAAAAGTTGTATAAATACCTCTGCACTATACGTCTGTTCTTGAAAAGTGGCAGAGATAGGTTGTTGATTGACCGTCGCTAAACTGGAGAGCCATTTGAACATATCATGAGCATTGTCTTCTTCCATGCGACTTCTGAAATAGCAGAAATGCAACAATAAAACAGACGACTATATCAATAAGAAGCGATCTGCGCAGTGTTAGTGATGCCGTTCATCACCAGAGCAATACTGGTTCGATCCTGGACCGCTCTCGGTAAGCCTCCTAACCCTCCACGGTCGGAAGAGATCGGCACCAGCTTTTTCAGGAGAAGTTCACTCTCTACAGCCTAGGTGGAAACCATGCACCTCGCCTATCACAAGACTTCAGAAAAAATTAACTCGTCAGCTTTCAACGGCATTCCAGTTCTTTCCGATTAAGAGGAGAAAAATGAAAAACCGATCTCAATCGATGCAGAGGAGATTTTCATAAGAGTGTTAGTAACTATTCGAAAGCTCAAATCTCTGGCTACAACACCATTTTGCCGGTTTTTGAAAAAAAACTCTTTATAACGCTGTAGCATCCGGATCAAAAATTAAGTTTCACACTCGCTTTTCGCCTTCATTTTCTCACGCGTAAAAATCCGCTAGAAGTCGAAAAGAGCACCAATGTGTAGAGAAATTTTCGTAGTATATTAATCTGACGTTTTATTCGGAGTTTGTCTGAAGAAAGAGGAAAGATTTCCAATTGAACAAAAAGATATCGATCGCCCCGCCCGCGCCGCGCGCCTTGCCATGGCCCCCGCCTTGGCGAATTGCCGGTAAACAACGTTACCAAAAATCTAAAGCTCGATCCTATTCGCCTTGCTAAACCGTGTTTCCACAAAATAAATACATCGCTAGAATCAGAAAACATTACGCTATCAGATGATTACTAATAGTCTAAAGAAAAAGAGCTCTGTCCGGCGAGGGTTAAAGCAGATCAGATCAGAAGACCGGAGAAGATTAAAAAGAGAGCTTTCCGGAAAGCAAACTCATTTTTGGGTTCTTCGAGCTGGTGCTATAGTTTGCGTACTCTAAGAAACTCCAAGAACGGAATTTTGTCCAGCGAAATATAAGCGAGATAAGAGAGAAAAAAACACGTGGTTCTACTGAACTAGTCATTTTATTTTGAATGTTACAGCGTCACAGAGGGGTGATTTGAAGAAATGGCGACGTGGGGCTGCAGCCTGAAGTCTCAGCTTTTGAATGGTTACTGATAGCCCTATGAAAAGCTCTTCTCCAGCAGATGAGAAGGGGTTTTTCATTTGTTTCTTCCTACTCAGAAAGAACCGAGAATTCCTAAGGAAGACGAAGTTTCCGAGTACCCCCCTCCCCCCTCCCTTCCCAAAAGTTCAAAGAGATCCATGAATGGTCATTAGGTGTGAAAGAGAAGGGCCCGTGTAAGCCTCGAACTTTATCGACCCTTTCGCCCGCCTATGGGAGCCATTTTCATCCGACCGGCGGGCGCTTCGGACGGCTATGAAGAATGACTGGGCGACAGGCATCATGAATTTCCCACATACCCACTTATTCTGTACCACGAGCCATGATTTGTTATTGGGTCTGTCGCTGAGATGTTACTGGCATTGGTGTCAATCTTCATAACCCGTCCGGATGGGGCGGACCAGTGGTACGGTTTCGCTGCACACCGAGGAGAAAGGTCTCCGGGGTTAGGGTTTCATGTGAAACACCACCACAAGAGCTGAACTAAGCGCCTAAGCAAATAAACGCACCAGTATGGTCGACTGCTGACGTTCAGTCGTGATAAGAAGCCATATACAGCTTGCAGAGATAATGTGCTCCAATCGTGATCTCGTGTCCTTTTGCAAAAAGACTTTAGCTTTCGGGCATTTTATTTCGGCATTCTGAGTCCCAGATGCGACTCGATCTTTCGTCCTTGGCATTCTTGAATAGTTTGGGATTTTTTCATTTTGTGCGCTAAAATCGAATCTAATTACGTAAGAAAAAATCAGCCCCTCTGGGGATGACAGTTGATTGATCACTCAGCGCAACTTGCGAGTCGCGTGCGATTTTCGTCATTCATTTAAGGTTTATTTAGGGTTTATTCCTCCGTTTGGAGGGTTAAATCTTAGGTTTTCTTTTGTAATCGGATAGCTCATGATTTTCTCTACATGGTCATATGCTTTTCGTGCATGCTTAAATTTGTGTACAGTAAAAACTTTGAGTGCGGAACGTAATCTTGTTTTCGCTCTTACAACGTTCTCTGATAACCTTTCGAAAAACCAGTTGCAGCATCGAAATCCTCGAGATTTGTGCTATCGAATGACTAGTAAGAATATGTCAAGTAGAGCCATATACGAGCCCCAGCCGAGCAAATAAACAAACAAAATGTGAATCATAATCTCATTTTGCTGCTAAAAAAGTAATAAAAAGGCTTTCTTAAATATCGGACGTATTGTTGAGTTCGCAGAGATTTAAGCTTTCGAACGATCACCCAGTGTTCAGGAGAGAAGTTCTATCCAGAGAGAAAAGCCTTTAAACAATTGTGTGCCTCAGATGGTACACGTCGTCCCTTAGGGGTTAAAATAAAATTCATTTGGACGGATGATGTTCCTGTGAATTTCGCCTTCGTCGCAGCTTGTAAAGATCAGGTTTGATGATGTTTTTCGAACCTGGTCTTCCGGGCTCTGAGCAAGGCCGAACTCCACCGAAACATCAGCTTCTCAAATTACTTTTGTTACAGCGTCTCGTATTTCAGCGTTGTTATTCACTAAACCGACTCTCTATCAGCCTCGGCATTCTTTAATATTTCGTAATATTTTCTCCATAATATCTTTAAAGACTCGTGCGAGGTTTTTATTAAAGAGATACATCTGGACGGCTGACATTTCGATGATTTCTGCCTTCGTCAGAGCCTGGAAAGAGAGAAGGGGTTCTTTTCCGTTATCCGAGAGCAACCGATCTCATTTGTTGTTAAAGAAATTTTCATAGGAGTGTTAGTAATCATTCGAAAGCTTGAATTTCTGGCTAAAGCCCTATGTGGTTGGTTTTCTGAAACACCCTCTCTAGTGCTGTAAAATTCCAAAATATACTTATGATTCACACGGCCACCGTTTTCCTTCTTATCTCGCTTACATTTCGCTGCACATATTCTTTCCATAGAGTGCTAGTACTCTTTCGGCAGATCAAGTCTCGAAGAATTCAAAAATATGCTTTCCCTTTGGAGAATCTCTTTTAATAGCGCTGTAGGAGAAAGGAAACATTTGTTCTATAAACGTCGCCGGACAGTGCTCTTTCTTCAGATTATTAGTAATCATTCGATAGAGTGAATTTCAGTTATTCCACCCTGTCCTTCAATTCTGAAGAGACTGTTTCATTGCAGTGTAGCAGGGAAAAAAAGATAGAGTTTCACATATTTGACGAGATTATTTATTGGCTAACCTACAAGTGGGCGGAGCGATCGATCGATGCCTTGGCGCGTTAGATATGTGGTGTGCAATTTGTGTTCAATAGAGAATTTTTTTCCGTTTTGAAAGAAACTTCATAAAGGCGACTGATATCAAATATTACGAGATTTCCTCCACACGTTCACATGATTTTCGTGCTTCCCGCGGATTATACGCTTGACGAAAATGTAGAGTCATTTCAAGAAACGGCTATGTGCAGCTGTAGAGAGCAACTTAAGCTTTTGAATGATTACTAACACTCTGTTGGAAACTTTTTGTCCAGCGAGTGAGGTCGGCTTTTCATTTGCTCCCGGATAAGGGAAAAGATTCAGAAAAGGCTTAGTGAGTCATCTCTGTTAGGGTGCTGGAGGTGTTTGGCTGACTGGATTGTAGATAAGCTGGTCTTCTAGGGCTTGGAAGAAGACGAAATCTGCGGAAACGTCAGCTCTTCGAACGAAATCTCTTTATAACAGCGTGTTACATCAGTGCTATTCATTCTTTCTCACACATTGTCTTACAGATGGCTACTCTGCACTCCATATTATTCTCCTAATATCGCTAATGAAGCAAACAATCTCAAGTGATCGTGAGAAGAAGGAGCTGCTGACGGTGTTCCCTCAGAACAAGTCCTCGAATCTTCCTGTCATCTCATTCAAACAGTATGTGGAGTCGTGGACAGGCAAGCAAATCTCTCGCTGGATTGAAGGTGAGGTTTTTCATCGTTGAATTCCTGAAGTCCATCTGCTGTTATGTTCTGCAGGTCTCGGCGATGCCATGAATCCATACCTTGGAGCGATCAGAGACAATATAAGAAGCGGGAAGCATCTGCATCTGGTGGATGACGACATGTTGATCGGTATTGGAATTACGGCTCTCGGCCCAAGGAAGACCGTCCTTCAGGCTGTTCATCTCCTACTTTGCTTTGTAAGTAGCCGTTACAGCATCAGTAAAAAGATATGCCTTGCAATCATTCTTGAGCCACGCATGTCAGTGGTCTGTTAAAGGAGGGCTGACTTATAGAGCCCGATACACGTGTGTCGATCTTGCGATCTCGTCAGTCGGGCAGTTATCCTTTCTCGTCTTTTGCCAATCCTGCGTGGGTGCTTCAGTCTCCACACTAAGAGCTAGCGACGACGAACGTTTTACACTCTATGTCCAGTGAAATTATCACCGAACACAGAGTGTTGCACACTCGATTGCTCGTGGCTAGTATATTCAATATATCATAACTAATAGCAAAAAGATATTAGTTCATTTCAGTATTTTTCCTTGATAAGCAGATTTGAGGCTGGTAATAGTAGTTTTTGTTGAGTACAATACTTCACCACTTTATCTGACCCATACTACAGTTTTTTTTGCTATATGGGCCCGTGCTAGCATTCGATTCTTCTCCTTGTTTCATTGAGGGCTTCATTTTCGTCACGAACTTTGTGGAATACTTGTCGAGCTCCTCTCCTTAAAAGCTCGAGGATAACCAGGCTGTGGCGCTCCGCAATGCGTTCGTATTGGCTGCCGGAAAGTGTTCGGAGGTCATGAGGTCAATTCCGTGTCGCCGAACAACTCGGCCACAGCTTTCGGATACTACAGTATAGCACAAACGTACAATGGCGATTTCCGTTGGTTTGCCTTCTTCAGAGCCATCTTATACTTTTATGGCCCACCATTCATTGTGTAGACCAGCTGCACCGAGCCTTACATGTGCGAGCACTGTAGTTTGTTAACAGTAGTATTTATTGAATACAATGAATACAAAAATGTTGAATTTATTAAAAGCGGGCTCTGTGCTCTCACATGTGAAACTCGGTGCGGCTTTTCTACATGTTAACTGATGAATGAACCATAAAAATGCGCCTGTGAAAAGGGTGAAACTGCCTTTGTGTTAGCCGTTGTATCACTGTGTTGTATTATTGTATCCATTAATCACTACTATCAACAGCCTCGATCAACATAGCAAGGGAACTTGGAAGAATGAGTGATGGGGAAACAGTGCCTCGGTAGTATAGTGGTAGCACTCCCCCCCCGAAATGGGTAAAACGCGGGTATAACCCCTGCCTGTGGTCGAATTTTTGCTCACCACTCAATTCCCCTATGGGGAGGTTGTTAGATATTCAGTTGTCGAAGTAATTAGTTCTCTTGTCGAAGATACCTTTTCTCAGAAATTTATACTTATTCCCTATTCAGTGTATCGAGGCGCCATCGGAAAACCTCCAGAGTCTTGCAATGAAAGTTGTTGTCGCCTGTAAAGCAGCCGCATTCGAATTGGGAAAAGCACTGCATTGCAGAGATGAAAAGGTTTGGTAGAGAACACCTAGAAGCATTATTGAATCATATTTCTTTGGAAAATTTTAGCATTTTAGCCGTTGACGAGAGTATACGCTGTGTCAGTTCTGAACAGCATATCTCTGTCGATATCGATTCTCGTTGAGAACGTGAAGAAGCTTGTGCTTTGGTTGGACAGGTAATTTTCTCTTGCAGGTTATCTCATTTCACTAGCAGCTATCCTCTATGTTTTTATGAAAGAGAATTTTTTGCATTAAAGGAGTCCGTTCGATGACATTAAACGTTATATTGAAGTACGGAATCGAATCGCTCTAACTATTTGGGAGTTGGTCCGAAGTGTTAATGTTCAGCCCAAATCTTTGTTCAACAATGCGTCAGATATCATTCAGGTTAGGTTCTCAAATCAACTGTGCTAATATGTTCGGGACGACTATCTTTTAACCATGACATAAGTTTATAATCCAGTATTTCTCATCAATAAATAGATGCGGGGTTGTCTAAGGTAGCATTTATTGACTACGATAGTGATACAGCACAGTAGTAATACAGTGGCCGGCTATTGGTCGTTACGCATTCTTCAGAGCCGTTTAGTTGCTCTCAAGTCTTCCAATTATCCAGTGGAGTCATATCCTCCGAAGTTTAATATTGGGTAGGAAACATTCTTAGACTTAGCTAGACTCTGAGCGATTTGTCTCCATTGAACAACTGGAAGCTCAAAAACGGCTAAAGGACTCTGAAGAGGGGCGAAGCTGTTGGAGCATTAGCCATTGTATTGTTATTACTAAACTGTATCATTGTATATTCAATATATGCTATTATTCACAACCGTGGATCTGGTTATTAAGGAAAAAGGTTGTACTAGCATAATAAGATGATATCCCACGAAATAGGCAAGTTTCAGTTGTGTAATATGAGGAGATTTTTTAGTAGCAGTTTCGTGAATACTACATTTTCTTGTCCACTTGTAGTTATATTTCTATATAACAGAAAAGTTTAATAGGATCGCAAATAAGATAGATACTAGTTAAAAATCACTAAGGCATTCGTTAAGTGACTGTAAGAGAGTGTTGGGGGAGAGGATCGGACCAGCGCATCCTCCATAACCTCGTTTTCTGATGCACTGCAAACTAGCCACAATGCTGCTCCGTCTCTTAAAATGATAGAGTATCGTCTTGGCCAGATTTTTATGACATTAGAGAAGACGCCACTCCTCAAGCAGCAACCGAAGCAAGCGTGAAATGTCCGAAGACATTTGTGACAATTGAATGCGAGGAAACAAATCGAATACTGGAAGTCGTGGTGTCCACACAGAAAATTGTGATTACGAGTTCTCTAATACAAATCTCTAAATCATTTATTATATAAATAAATAAAGTAAATCGCAAATATGTTAGATAACAATGAACTTGAACGGAAATCTTAGCGATAGCCGAGCTAAGCCGTTCCCATGTGGACTGCAAGAAATTGTTGGAAGGTCGAAATATTACCGTACTTCTGATAAACTGCATCACTAACCGCTTTCGTATCCACCGTCTGACCCTGGTGCATTTCAACACAGAAAATCTTTTGTTTTGCCAATACCTGGAGTCCTTTCGGAAATTAAACTCACCTAAGCTTGATCTATCCACATTTTATAGATAACCAATGATCTCCAGCAGCAATGTGAAAGTATTGTGCAGGATAACGATGATCCAGTCGTACTGTACACTGCGTATATCGAGCGTGCTGTTCTTCGAAGGCGCGACGTGAACACGAATTGGGTACTTTTATTAAAGGTTTCATATTTCAATAAACGCAGTGATGTAGAGTGGTGTGCAAAAACGTTTGCATCAGTCGGGACTCGAACGCAGATCTTACTCTTTCCGGGAGCATGTGCTGAACCGTCGAATCCCGGCTGTCGTTTTGCACTTCATTCTTTCTACGTAAAAACGCGTTATTAGTCAATAGCTAACCGTCTGCGGTGTGGCGGGGTAGTCATTATCGACATTGAACACACATTTCTTGACAGATATTGGGTTTCAGTAATCAATCGGAAATTATTTTATTTGACCGCCTATTGCGGTGTTATGACGCTTCAATAAACCCAATGATGTAGAGTGGTGTGCAAAAACGTTTTGAGTTCGAATCTTGGCTGATGCAATCGTTTTTTGCACACCACTCTACATCATTGGGTTTATTGAAGCGTCATAACACCGCGATAGGCGGTCAAATAAAATGATTTCCGATTGGTCTGATCTTTGATAATAAATGTGCATTCTACTCGTTTAAGGGTATCAATTTACAATCGTCTTTTCGTGGTGTGCATATTATCAGCGAGGTCAAATTGGGATCTCCAGCAGATCTATGCGGTAGAATTGATGCTGGTGACGAAATAATACTAATAAATGGTAAAACGGTGCGTTTAGGAAGTTGATTGTGCCAGTTTCTTTGCTCCTGATCTATTTTTGTTTTTGAGGACAAATTTGGTGGTTCATATGAATGCCTCCTTTTAAGGTCCTCGGATGGGATCTCACCAAAGTTGCGCAACGTCTCGGCTCTTCCACGGATGCAGAGCTGCATCTGGTTGTCAACAAAAGGCCGCGTCACTCTATTCCTCTCGCTTTCAAGAAATCTATTAAACCGAGTCGCCCACTGGCTAAAATGATTCCTGGTAGCCGAGCTGCAAATACAGCGGAAAGGGAAACGAGAGTGTTTAAGGTGAGAATTCGCAGTACATCTCGTTTCGTAGTTTCTGTTATGGTTGTTAGTTGGCTGATTCACAATTTTTATCTAGGAAGTCACATATCCATTGAATCGCCGTCGTTCTTCAACATTCTTGGCTGAATTACTCAATTTAATGAAGAGAAAAGGGTACTAGTGGTTTTACATATTCTCCTGATATTTAAACTGCCTTTGCATATTCATTGAATTTCTCAGGGAAAAGTTGCGAGCTACTAGACGCAGCTCTTTATGTGGGGGCAGTCCTAGAAGTGAGTTTTTCTTCGAGGAGGATGAGCGGCCGTGCGTCAGTTGGGATCTTTTCGACTTAGTTAGGTAAGATACATTTCCATTTAATCTGCACGTTGTATCATATCATTGATCATCATCTCTTCTTGCAACTCCCTTATCTTTTTTTCGATTAGAATTTGTCTTTTGAGAGCTTGTTTTGTTATGGAAAAATTGTTATAGCGTCCCTACTCCTGACATTCACGAGGGCTCTATTGCGGTTCCGCAAATTGTTCGTCGTGCGCGTACAATGCGGCATCAGCCGGATGGTTATGTGAGGTCTTTCATCGATAACAAAGTTATCCAAGAGATTGAGGATGATGTCATTGCGGAGCAATTGCCGTTTAATGTTCGCTGTAAGCGATTTAATCGTATTTCGGTATGCTTTTCTCATGTAATTTCTATTTCAAACATGTAGCAGCTTAAAGAAAGATAGCACAGTAGAACAAGAGCTTCGGTAGTGCAGTTATCAACATGCTTCCCAGGAAAGAGTAAGACGCTGGTTTAACTCCCGTCCGATGTTCGAAATTCTGCATTTCGCTTTAACATTATTGAATACATCAGCTTACTATTCGGTTGATCACGCATCTGGAACAAATTATATCAAAGGAAGGATTGTATCGTTTGAGTTCTAACTCAGTGTGTAGTTTCATCTGTCCAAGTATTCTAAGGAACGAAAAATTGTGGCTTAAATAACCTCTAAGAGTGAATTAATATTGAAGTACGAAAGGTATTCTGTGTTTAGTTGTAGTAGATCGTATCTTGGCAGAGCCGTAATAGTCCTTCTTTCGATGTCTTCTTTTCCTCGGCTTTCTCATTCTTGAAATTTTGAACATCTCACCTCTACAAGTATATTTAGGGGTTCTTTCGATTTCAGGTCCAAGTGAATTTGCTGAGGTGTCCATAGTTGAACCTACGGAATTGTGTCGTCTAAATATTATGACACCTAGTTGCTCTGATCCAGAATGGTGTGCACCCTGTGAAGAAGGATCACTGCAGAGATTTCGCGCACCTGCAGGTGATTCTAATCTGTCAGGGCTTGTACTTGATTCGCCCAGGTATTCTACTTCTCTTTTTTGGATTTTTTTCTAGCTCAACAGCTGCTTTTTCTGTAGTATACTTTCTAGCAGTAATTTCCTCTACTTAGATGCACTACTGCTGCTAGTGGAGACGATTTGTGGGGGCTGCCTAGCTCAGCATCTGTCACACCGACATCTTCAGTTTCTAGCCCAACCCAGTACCGCCTGGTAGTCTCTGCTGATTGGAAGAATGAGGAAACACCCCCGACACCGAGCACACCAGATATGAGAGTAGCCGAAAAGACCTTTGAAGGCTGGGTCAGAAGAAGGTATTATTCCATCTCCCTTAGTTTGAATTAGTTTTGATGAGAGTTGATGTTTGCATCCGTTTTCAGGAAAATTGGGAAAGAATTATTGGCAAACGAAGTTACTAATAAGTGGCCAAGGTGTTGGATGTGCTTGCGTGGACCTTATCTCAACATCTATCCAACCCAGTTTGTGCGTTTTCATGCGAGTTGCTCATGTCGGTGGTATGATTGTCAAAACCGTTCGAGTTGATCTTTATAGACACGTCGCGCCGATCTAACAATTAATATCGCAAAGTGTATGGTATCTGACGAAACTGATCTGAAAACTTCGAAAAAGTTGTGAGTACAAAAGTTGGATTTCAAGTCACTAACTTTCAGCATGTACTATATTTGTTTAGTGTTTTTCGATTGTCAAAGCCTCCAGTTGAGCTACATTTTTCCTGCTACAATCAGAACGATATGAGAATGTGAGGATCAAGATTCTCTACTAAGCATTACTTATGAATGAGAGTCGAACAATTTTTGAGTTGTCATTTTTTTTTCTTATTTTCCAGGTGGATCCATAAAATAAGAGTAGCCAGCGAGCTTTACAGCGCGGAATATCCTGCTATGTCGAAATGTGAGTACCAGTAGAAGCTTTCATTTTATCATTATGTCCATTTACTTTGTTGAAGAGCAATGAATGGTATACAGAACACTCGGCGGGAGTTGAACTCGGACGTCACTCACACCGGAGGTGTATGGTACAACTACACCACCGACGCCGCTCCGCTACCACTGTTTCTTTAGCACAAACTATCATAGCAGTCAGCAACCAACGTTTAATGGACTTGGTGTAGTAAGCACATATCGGCATTAAACCCATTTGAGCTGATAATATGGGTGTAACGCGGGTACAACTCCTGGCTGAGGTCGAGTGTTTTGCATTCCGCTTAATATTTCGTGTACATACTTATGACATCATTACACTGCTGAAAAGCAGAAGAAATAAAGAGTCGAAATCAATTATCAATGTTTCATTTGGTATTTAGCGCCATGTTGTCTTCAAGAAAGTGTCTATAGTGCGATTTCAGCCATTTCATGCCTGGAAAGTGAACATGGAGATACTC
Source organism: Parelaphostrongylus tenuis (assembly GCA_019055375.1). Classification (NCBI taxonomy): domain Eukaryota; kingdom Metazoa; phylum Nematoda; class Chromadorea; order Rhabditida; family Metastrongylidae; genus Parelaphostrongylus; species Parelaphostrongylus tenuis. The sequence continues at coordinate 48,468 of JAHQIW010000375.1, forward strand.
CATTTGATCATTACAATGCACTGAGCAGATTACCATTGTCGGTGTCGCAAAGTCAAGTTAGTTTGTGGTTTGTATCATGATTTGCTTGCTTTTAAAATGCTGCTTGTTGAGGATATCCATCGCGAAGAGCCTTACAGTGGCTATGCTGCATGTAACACTCTTCCTCGGTCCACAGGTGGATCAACTTCAAAATATAGGGGGACGATAACGCGGTTCATCGCAAAGAAATGAGATGAGCGTCTCGCTCTGAACTTTGTTTTATGCAGCTTACCTTTCATTACTGTACATATTTTGATATATCATGTCTCTTGTCAACCAAAGTTACTAAGGGGAGCTTTGAATTCTGTTATGGGCTTTAGCGCAATATGTAATCTCATCGACCTTTTTGAAGCTTTATCAAACTACTTCAAAATTTTGTTCCTATTGTAAACCTCTTTTCTGTGTGTTCTCTTTCTTCCTCTAGGTTTGGTACCATCTTTCTTCTATGTCACAGTGATCTTGTTCTAGTCTGATATGAAGTCTTTGTGAATATGACTAAAGTGTGTCCTGAGCGGTGGCAAACTTGCTATACCTAAGTACTTCATTTAGCTTGTATATTTGCAATAGATTGTAAATGACGATTATACCTGATATGGTTCGCAATTCGCAGAAATACATGTTATATACTCTTTGGATTCTGATCTCCACATACGTCTATTGCGCACTGTGTGATGCGGATACTGTATCGTTGGTGAACAAGGAGAAATATTCAGTTGCTCGTGACAGACGATTTCTTTTCTATGATGTGAATCATGGAGAAGGATTCAATCTCAGGAGAGACGTATACATGCGTATTGCCAATACGGTACGGTTGCTTAGAGAAGCTGGTAAGTAGTTGTACATGCCTTTCTCTTGCATATTTTTCCTATCGCTAAATATTTTATGAGAACTACCCCGGTTTCTCGATTGTTCAGTAGTCTGCCAGAAGTACGTCTCAAGTCCAGGAGCTAAATTGAGTTGGTCTTCATTGCGACTTCTTACAACTTTTGCGATTTTATTGCCGCAAATGCTTTTTGCATACTGGCATGATTCTGTTCTCCGATAGTGACTTTGCCGCTTCATCTGCATCACTTTCTTCTATTCTGCGAATCCCAGAACTTCGAACATTCATTTCGTCTCCTTGCATCCATCGCTTCCCGCAGAATTTCGTCTTCAGCAACGATGTAGGATACTGGTCGAGCAATCTCCTTGCAATTCCATTAGGTATAGCCAGTCTGTGCCGTTCATCGTATGGTAGCAGAGTGTTGGAGTTATCAACCCCGCGCCGAGCATTACCAACCGCTCAGCCACAGCCTCTCGTCCAAAAGTTGCACATTTCGATAAACTATCGCTTCTGCCTGCGAGTAATCACGTGATGAAGTACTAGTTACATAGACAATGGTCATGTCTCCATTATCTGGTACTGGAACTCATTAATAAGTCATTCCATATCATCATTCGAATCGCTTCATTCTCTATGATCTTCGCGTTCGAGCGCTGCAAACGGTATTTGTTAGCGGTTGAGGTTATTTTCGATTTGACTTATGAGACGGGCGTATAAATATTTATCCAACAGCAAATCGAAAGGAGGATTCGATTATGAGGGTTGAGATGGAAAACGCTGTTCTGTGCGCTCAATAACTTTCAAAAACATCATGGACTAGTTCAATACGAGGCAACACATTCTAATAACTTTGTATAAAAGGAAATAAGTCATCGAGAGTACTCTATACTTGTATTTAAGTCATATATTTGCACAGAAATTACTTTTACTGATGTTTTGAAATTAGTACTTAATGCAATCTATAATACTATCTAAAACTCTCCAAACACATTTAGCAACCCCTTCGCATAGATCGGTGAGTCTTGTTAGGTTGATGGAGATCAAATCGAACAGTATTTTATTGGTATGAAAGGATACCTCATATTAACAATCAGAACTACGTGCTCCATATGTAGAACACTGAATAGTTCGCACGGCTTTCCCCGGTGACATCGCAGAGTGGCCGGCTTCTCTAAATTAACCTACCTCCAGAAAACCATTAGAGTGATTTCATACGTCGCTCACCTAGGAAACTATTTCATCAACTGGAAGATTAGAAAAGATTACGTGAAGGAACAATACAATCAGAAGAATGTACAATAAAATCAGAAGAGTGTATTCACATATTTCCTATTTCACAACATAAACATTCAATCCCTGCTCATTCGCATCAAAGAATGGATAAAGAGTAATCGAAAAACAACTGTAAATTTCTGTACTTCTGTCATGAGGTCGACTGCCCCAATAAGGTGGAGGTGGTCGCACTAGATCTTTTTGGTCACCTTGGAAAGACCACACGCACTCGAAATCATGGAAGAAAAGTCGTATAAGCAAACTATGGTAGAGATTTGTGAGAGTGATTAAAAGAGATTATCAAAAATCTACCAGTTTTTTGAAAGTAACCTGGTGGGTAAATAAAAGCGACTTTCAGGAATAGATATCAGAAATCAACTTTCATTTCTAATTATTGGAGACAAAGAAACGAAACTCATTTCGACATCAAGGCTTCCCACGTCGTATACCTTCTTCATGTCCTTATGTGAATGGGAAGTAGTTTACCATGAAGAACTTCGCTTGCGCTTGTTCGATCTACGCGAATCACCTGCATGTCATCACACTGCTGTCGGCGTAACAAGATAGCTTAAAGGTGGAAAAGGATGGAAATTTTTTCTAGAAACTTAGAAACTTTTGTTTTTAGAAATTTAGAAGAAATTGTTCTAAAGCGAAAGTCATAAAAATATTAACACAGATAGATAGATACACATTGATGTAGAGCGATGTGTAAAACTTTTGCGTCAGGCGGGACTAAAACCCGCACCTCACTCTTTTCGGGAATGCGTGCTCTATCCGCTGCACTACTGATGCCCATTTTGCACATTGCTCTTTCTACGCTACAGCGCATCTATCTGTCAGCCGCCAGCCGTCAACGGCCTGGCCGGGTAGTCGGTTTCGACATTGAACCCAGTCATGCTAACAGATATTGGGTATTATAGATCAAACGAAATTCTCTTTATTTAACCGCACTGTAGCGTAGAAAGAGCAATGTGCAAAATGGGCGTCGATAGTGTAACGGATAGAGCACGCATTCCCGGAAATGGTCAGGTGCGTGTTCCAGTCCCGCTTGACGCGAAAGTTTTGCACATCGCTCTACATCAATGGGTATCTATTTGTAACATCATAACATCGCTAGAAGCGGTTAAATAAAAAGAATTTTGTCTGTATTAACACAAAGTTCATGAATTACAAACAGATTGAAAGTGGTACAACGCCATCCCTTACCTCCTTGCTGTGGGGGCTGGCAGTATTGGAGAGGATTTATTTGCGTACTTGCCACGTCGTTAGGTGTCCCACTTAGGGCACTAGGGCAACGGAGAATTTAGAACCATCAGTCTCAAACAAGTGACAAACGATTACGGCAACATGTACGATCAGAGGAAACAACATCTTATATTATGTGACTTAGAGGAGAATTGCATAGCGCACGATATGAGACATAATGCTCAATTCTTCGATCAGCAACCTATTGCTATTCAATTTTATATCTATACTGCAAATTATTTGTGGCGTATAGAGTCTATAGATGTCTTCTAAATGGAGAGATTGGGAAACAAAATTGACTTTATCAACAAAAAACTAGATGCTGACAGTAATGCGGTTGGTAGTTGGTGAACTCATTTCCCGGAAGAAAAAGTGGGGAGAAGAGTGAAAGGAGACCTCGAATTAGTGGCAAAAACTGCGCAACACAGACATGGATGAGACACAATAATATTCGAGAAGATTTTTGGAACCACCTATTGTTGTCTTTCGAACTTTTATTTTTTCATTTATCTACACGACCAGTCATCACAGTTTTTATTGTGTGCATCTTATTGCTTCTAGCATTCGATTCGTTTTTCGTCTTCTTCTTGAATGACGTAGAATACTGGTTGAGCATGTCTCCCTGCAATCTCGAGGACCTACTCTTTTTCCTTTATTTTTCAAATCAATCCAAAATGCTCTCAGAGTTTGGCTTGTTGAGGTTCTTATTCGTGCTCGAGAATCGTAAATGGTATATCAGAACCATCACCGTCGTATTTTTTAACTTGTGCATGCCTGAAGTAGTCTGCCGGTTTTGAACCACTTGAGGAAAACGTGTACAGTATACAGTGCACACGTATTTGAAGGCGTCTTTTTGATGAACAGAGCTTTTTCATTAGACTTCTCAATATTGAAATGGACACATTCGGTTGTTCTTTACACTATCCCTTTTGAGTGGGCCGAATAATGTACCTGGATTTGAAAATTCCCTCAAGCAGAGTTTTTCTGGTAGTTTTTCAAAGACTGATGTCGCAATTCAAACCCGCTTGCAATACGCAGCAGCATTTCCTGTGGCTCCCAGGTGTGATGCAACGGTGGACGATCCGGCACCTGCAGCGGTACCACCTAGCACGGTGTGTGGAGTGCTGCTGAACACTCCTGCACCACCAGGAATGGCCTCAGGTGGTTGATTCTTAACGGTGGTTCCCAGAGCCCTCCACAATGATGGAGGACGGCTGGGGACACCGATGGCCTCCTGGCCAATTTTTGGAAGTGACTCGAAAGAGTCCGCAAGGCAAACCAATAGGTACGTGGAAGTATCACGGTGGACTGCGGTGAATAGTAGCACACTTCCAGGACCTACTATACTAACTTTCCATAACGCGTCCGGTACGCTGTGTAACATTTTTGATAGATGAGTGTTCGTGCCGTCAGGATGATTTACGATTATTAGTCGCGCCCTAACACAAATCTAATTGTACTTATTTTGTAAATTAAGGCAATAGCATTTTGGATGTCGTGTGTATATTTAAATACGCGTCCGTCTAGAGCTTTTCCTTGCTCGACAGAGCGTCTATTCTGTAATTTCAATAACCATTAGATAGCCTAGGGAATAGTGAATTGATACTTTACTGAATTTCTGAGGCTTCGTGATCTTCTAAAGCAGTACTGATGCAATTGGATTTTACTGCCCCTGGCACTGCATGCTCGGGACTCGCCTGTGCTCGGCTTCTCACTGGACTTAGTCATTCGATAAGCTGAAAAACGGCATAGCGTACGACACGTACACTACAATGACTAATATGTATGATCACATTTTATGGAGATCTTCTTTGATGCACCGCTGCTTTTTTGAGGAGCTAAGTGAGCCGAATTATCAAACATTTCCTTTTATTTAACCGCTTCTAGCGGAGATATGGAGCTGTAAATATAACCAGTGATGGGGGTGATGTGCAAAACGATTTGAGCACGCGCCACCAGAGAGGAGGAAATGCGGGTTCGAGTTCTAGTTGACGCAAAGCTTTTGCACATCGCTCTGCATCGAAGTGATTTAATACTACTTATATTATTATCTCTACATGACCAAATGTAACACGCTGTGCGGGTTACGACACTTGGTACACTCATTTAATTTCCCGCATTAGCATCAGCGAAGGTCTTTAGATTCTTCGTCCGTACCTTCTACTTTTTCTACATATCGGCACTGAATCCCACTTAAAGTCGAAAAAACTTGTCCATCACATGCGATTACCAGAAGTGTTTGTGGCGCAGTGGTTAGAAGTGCTGTGCGACATACGCATGGTCGATGGGTCGGACTCGCGTTCTAGGCTCACCAAACCTTCCATCTTTCCAGGCATGGCGAATCGGTATCAGACTTGTCTACAGACAGCAGCACTGACTGGTACATTGATAGGCCACCGCGAGGTATAGTAAGGGGTAGATATGCATCCACTCGCCTCAAACAATGCCAGGTGAAGACGAATGCATGACGCATCCATCAGGGATTGATCGACGCCAAGAGCTTTATCATTCATTCTTTTATGCTTCTACCCAGCCCAGACCACATATGGCGGTACTAACCACCAATGGAAAAGACCAGTATACATATATACTCATGTATACACATATAGTATTTTTATACATGCATTTATATATGATATATACATGTACATATGTAATGTTTCTATGATTAACGTTAATAATAGATAAGGGCTTTTATTCTGTTCGTCTCTGTGATCCCAGAGTAGTTCTGAGTACCCTCATATTCCGTTGATTTACGTCGTCTGGGGGGTTGAGGCTACTTATTCCAGCACTTTATGTGATCCATTTTCATACTTAGTCTTTTTTTCATTGTGAGAATCCCGTACTACTAGCATTCAATTCGTTTATTAGTCTTTTTGGACGCCGCAGTGTACTGGTTGTGCTTCTCTCCTTGCAACCTCAAGGATTTCCTAGCAGCGTTTCATAGAACGTGCATTCTTGATTGTCGAAGCGTTAGGGGAAGGAGGAGATCGACCCACGCTCGCGGCGACAAGCACATAACCGCTCGGCCACGGCACCCATGTATCTTCCTATTAGTTTTTCAAAAAAAAAAAAAAAACTGTAGATTGGATTGTTTCTTTTAGCAGGGCTTCCAATTTCTCCAAAGTAATTCTGCAGTTTTGAAATTATTGCTGCGGAACTTCTTTTTGGTATTAACGGTACTCCAGGAAAATACGATGTAAATTAGAAAATTACTTTTGTTAGGTTCTATTCATACTCTAAGTGTCATCTTCTATGGAGCTCTTGTTTAGGAGAACCCTTCACTCTGGTGCTTCCACCATGGGGAGGTCTCTACCACTGGAAGCAACCAAACATCCGATTAAAGTGGTCCGAGTTCTTCGATGTGGAAAGCTTGAACGAATTTGTGCCCGTTATGGAATTCGAAAACTACTTGCAAGGTAAATCGCTGGAAACAAATTATAAATATATACGGACATATATATATATATACATATATAAATAATTGTTTTATATTCATATTATGCACATGGATATCACAGATGCAATAGTGTAGAATACATTTTCAGAATATGGCAGGTCGATAGATCAGGTTGTTTATCTGCAACCCTATAAAGAGGGTTGGAGTGACGATTATGTATTGAAGTACGACAAAAGGGAATGCATTGAAGGCTCGCGTTTGTATCGGAAAGAAGGAAATATATGGTAGAGTTTTTGAAGTATTTGAAGTAGTTTGTAATGCGTGATTCTGTGAAATGTTTGTTTGTATTGTTGACAGCTGTGTCGCGTACCTACGGAAAAAACCGAAAAGCAGCATGCATACTCTTTTTTTCAAAGTTAACCATGAATGCATTCGAGTTTCGAAGTTGAAGGTAAAAACTTGAAAAGAGCTATCAACACAAATGCAGCATTCGCCATGATCAACAATTCAACTTCACGGACACCATTGTGTCCTAATCGACAAAATCCTATCAGTTCAGTGGCATCGCTCATCGACCCATGCACCTCAAGAACTTAGCAGGATCATGCAGTTTTCGGTGGTTGTCATTCGATATATAAGGTTATCGCTGACGAAATCATGCTCGTTATACTTTAAAGTTCTGGTAGTAAATCGCACTATCGACTTTCACTCAACCTCGGCATTCAAAATGAAGAATGGAAAATAGAAATATCTAGTAAAGTGTTCCTTACTCAAAATCGATTGGTATGTTTTCTTAGAGATCGGTGGCTGACGTTCCGAATACTTCGCTTTTTCCAGAGCTGTGTTATGAGGTGTAAGACTCTTCTATCTTACAGTTTGCATCTTGCGTCTGATAACACTGTTCTGAGGAAGACGAAGTCATCGAAATGTCACCATCAATTCTGAAGAAGATATATCAACCTTGTGCAAGCTTTGAATAAGGAGAAGTTGATTAGGGTATAAGGTAAGATTATTCGCCCACTTACGACTCCTTGGTAGGCGTCACATTGTAGTGAATTTGTTGATTCATTGTGCCAATATGGAGGCATGAACATATAACTACCCTGAAATTCCATAGATAAGAGCGGTTTATTTTTTGCAAAGCAGGGATGAGCAAGTGCACGCACTTTTTGGTAATAGAATGTTTTTGATAGATTCGCAAAGAAAAATGTACCCATTTAAAGCTAAGAAACAAAATCCGAAAGTAATAAAAAATAGATATAATGAAATTCCCGAAAAAATGTACGCACACCTCTATTTCCCAGCAGACACCGTTTGTATCTGTGAAAGCTCAGGAAATCTATTTGACGAATTTTCGAACTTTCCCCGAAATTTTTTTTCGCCTTAATTTTATCAAATTCAACTATTTTCAAAGGCATGGATGGTTTTTTTCTACGACGAAGTCCAAGCAAAGAATTCGAGTGCATATCCATCCAAGGAGATTCTGAAACTCTGAAGAAGCTCATCTTAGACCGTTACTCTGATTCGTGAGTGTCTTCAGCATAGTTTATAATTCACTTGTTCTTGGAGAGAGGAAGAAAGCGTAATGGATAGTGAATGATACAGTGATCAAGCTTTAAGAAGCTGATAATATTCCCTTCTCAAACGCTCGCAGTTCCACATGGGGACCGGCTTAGCTCAGATATCTCCAAAATTTAAAAGATTATGATCTTGAGTTTGTTCGAGGAATGCACAAAACAAAGTACACAAAGCGAACTGTAGTGTTACTTATCTGTTATCGAAGTACACAAAACGAATTAGGAAATGTAAAGTACCGAATTCTGAAGGAGAAGTGTAAACCTCGCGCAAATATTGTTTTAGCCCAGTTGGGAAGATGTTAGTCAAAGCTTAGGTGAATGCGTAGCTGGCCTTTACAATACTCGCGGTGTCCTCGCGAAGAATGACACCACAGAACTGGCACATTGGTACACCGCCACTAGTCAGTTTGATGGCCAGAGACGCGTTCTTCCGACTCCGACTATGCTTGATAAGTCGGAGTATGGTGCATCCTTTAGAGGATTGATCAACAACGGAAGCTTTATTTATCATCTTTATGTCTTTGAGCCAATGTGCTAGGCCCGTTATAACCCTGTAGATCGCTTTGGCTCACTAATGGTAAAAATGCAAAGTCGTGCATTAAATATTGCCATTCTGCATGAATCGTGCTTGACTCCGAGCTATCCTGCGTATAACGAGGGACGATATTTGCTTGTGTGAAAGACTGCGGACGTTCTGGCATTGTTATACTGAGATTTTGTGCAAAGCTACGCTCAGCTCGCGTTCGAAATGTATGAGGAGGTCATATCGGCATGTACGAGATTCATCGGACTAATTAATAAGCATATCTTTGAGTAATGTGATGACTGAAGAATGATGGATTTACTGTACGAAATGACGGGCCATATTCAGTCTTCATTTACAAGCTCATTCTACCCCGTCTGAAGGTGGCGTTCGATCTCAGTACGATTACTATGTACAGGGTCTCAGTGTATATTTTCCATGGAACTCGGAAAAAGGTGCGGTGTAATGGTCTTTCAGGATTATCAATAATTTGTTCCCTTCCCAGAAAGGAAGCAAAGCAAAGAAATCTTGGACGGAAGAATGGGTAATATGATTAGCACACTTAAAACCTGACTGACTAACATACGAACCTATATTGTGCGTGTGTGGCGGAATGAATTAATGTATCTACACAAATTATTGGTTATATAGCCAATTATGTATGACGCACAGAACAAAATTGAGATGAATTTCAACAGAACGACACATGTTTGATGTTTACGATTTCATGGAAGGCATGAAACGATCAGGTGCACTGTAATCCTGCCCATTGCTTTTCCTTTATCTCATAGCGATTAACTGTTTATAGTACCTGTTTAAGCTTCTATCCGTCGCCAGAGGACTTTTCTTGAAACACCCCATAGCACCAGTCACATCAGAGTCCTTCACACGAAAAGCCACTTGGTAATCTTCATAATAATAATGTTAGTTTATTGTTTTGTGGCACGCTCACCTAGTGAGTCATGAGAATCGGCCTGACACAAGCAAACAGCGACTGAGCAGTACAGGCAAAAGGCAGCGAGCTCTAGTACAGCGTAGAAATGAACAGAGTTCAGGAGGAAGCAAGCAGTCGTACCCAATGACTGCGCAAAAGAATCTGAGCACAGACTTCTTCTCACTTTTCTCTCCTTTTTTTTACAGCATGAGATGAATATAATCAGTTGAATGGGTTGCCTCCACCAGTGACTGTTACAGTCTTTCTTTTCAAATTTTTTGTTTGATTTGAAGCTATATCACATACTATGTGGATGACTCTAACTATTCTTTCAAATGATTCGCTTCCTCATAACCATCATCAGTGACAGTCTTCGGACTTCTCTATGAATTCAACTACTGCTTGGGATACGCTGTTCTCTCCAAATGTTTTTTTTATTGCCCCAATTGATTCTCTCTGGGATAGTGGTATAGGCGTACTGAGGCATTTTAAATTCCTTACCATAGTGGGCAGCTTTTATGAATCGTAAGCGATTGGATAGGAGGCTTGGTTGACCTTGGTGGCGTTGCGTGTATTGTTAAACGCTAGCACCACGCTACCTGCGCCTTGTATGAGAATAACGTTTTCAAATGTGACTCAGTTATGTCCAGAATGTATAAATGGAGAAGCCAGATGCATTAAGCACATTGTGCATCATCCATACAGTTGGTCAGAATGCTAGCTCATTTCCCACGTATTTCAGCTCAAGCATTTTCTTCGATCGTGCTGAAGCCATTCTGCATCAGCACTACGGCGACGTGTACTATTGGCAAGCGAGAAGAAGTATGCGTTATGCAAAACATCTCGTAGAAGTTGGCGATGCCTTCAGGTTAGTCGGGCAATTATCTTTAAATTATTTGCCCTTAAGTTGTACATACATAAACGTAACGTGTAATGCACCATATTCTTAGTTCATTGCGAATTCTATCTACCTAGTAGGTCTTAGGAATAGTACTTGGTCTCTTTTTTGATCTAATGCTTGAGATCGGTCCATCCTCTCACCGAACTTGATAATTTACGCATTTACGGCGAATCACATTCAAATCTACGTATCCGTTCTCGATACAGTTACGCCCACTAATTGATATGTAGCAAAGGGAAGTTGGTGGAGAGTTTGTTTAGTTTGAGTTGATTTGGCCACGTGGGACTTTCATCAGTTGCTTGAGTATCGACATTCGTTATATTACAGAGAATGTTGTATACATAATGTGTTCTTATTGTGAACTATTTAAGATAATAGGTTGAGGGAAAAGTTCTGAGAAAATGTCAAAGTTCTTGTAAAACATTCATTTCTGCACCTATTACACCCGAACAAAGACGAGACTAATAGTGAAAGTACTCCCCTTCAGCTTCAAGCGCTTCCTGCCACTTCTCCGGCAAAAGTTCGATTCCACGAGCGCGATCGATCAGATTGATGCATTCACTTGCCACCGTTGCATTTGAACCCAACAGCCATTCGTTCACCATCGACAACCTAGTTTTCTCGCTTGTTAACTCCATCTTGAAATAAGTAATCAAATTATACACCAATCAACGCGGGAGAAGACGTGCTTTCAAATGAGCACAAAAACACAAAAAATGGCTAGCACTCAAGAAGTACACAAACATTTTTTCAGAACTTTTTCCCATTCTATTGCAATTGAAGCTATCTCTGCGTCTGATTCCCAGTAAGATGCAACTTTTTCATTCAACTGCGATGAAATCCTGAATTTGAGAAGCAATCAAGCTTTTTTCAATCTTTTGTTCAGGTTCTTATTCAAACTACAAACAGACTATACAATTGTGATTTCACAGAAAAGATCGCGACGATTTCTCTACTGTGTAGCTAATGCTTGCGCCTGTTGTTCTTACATTAGAAGTTGAAATGATGAAAGGATGAATGTTAGGGAAAAAATTAATAGAAAACAAAATTTTGAGATTCGATAGAACCTCAAGTTCTCCTGTACTCCAACTAATAAGAAATTATCGACACTTCTGAAAACCAACTTGTTTGCGACTTTGTCAAAGGAAGAAGTCTTGTCGGAGTAGGGTGAAATCTGATTTGCCTACTTAGTGCGTAACTTATGAGGTTAATCCACTTTCACTTTCATATAATGACAAATTGCAAAGGTTCCGAGAGGCGTTTGAATAATTGTGATGGGTAGTTACGATTTGTTTTTCATTTATAGAAAATCACAACTGGAATCCACCGATGAACAGGATAGGACGAAGCTCGCTGCCTCTTTTCTAGAAGACGTCAAGAACCGTAATGCTGCGGGTGGGAACTTCCTCTGCGCTCACTGGAGACGTAGAGATTTCATGCGGGTTCATGGTGATGAGTTGCCAAGCATAAACGGTACAGCCAAACAAGTTAGTCAGTTTCTTGTTTCATGTAATTATCTTGTTAGTTTTCCATAGTATAAATTAATTTTTTGCTGATACATTTGCACTGTTGTTTTTAATTTCTATAAAAGGAGACACTATAAGAACGTGAAGCAGCAAAGAAAAACTGAAGCGAAACTAGCAATGTTGTGCCATAAATGCGCATATCTACACGGACATCATTGCAAGTTCAGTTCCCTCTCTAAGTGAACAGAGCTTTTCATTCCATGAGGGCTCATGAAATTTGTAACAGATATATGTCGATCCGTGACACGCTTGAGGCAACTTCAACTTGCTGAGCTGCTCAAGTGCTCAAACACGTATCTTTCCCGTTCCCCTGTTCGTTGCATTTGAAAGCTTTGTTTTTTTTTTCGCTCCAATCGACGAGTCTTAAAGTTAGAGTATTGTTAGATAAAAATTTTTAAGAATATACTCTTCTTTGCAGGAAATCGTTACCTGCTATCTCGTTAATCATTGAGTATGAAAAATCAGAAATGTCTTACGAGCTTTCGATTTCATGCTGGCTGCGCTGCTCTGTGACACGTTCTCCATACTGAAGAGATAAACTGATCGTTAGTCTTAGTGATCTTGCTAGAAGGACTCAACGACTAGACTTTGAGAAAATATGATTGCTTACTACGAGGTTTATACATTTTTAATTTGATCTGCACATGATGATAGCAAGGTTGAGTTCACAAGACATTATCATACGGTGGTGGACGAATAGTGATGCAGGTCATCAGGAAATTATTTGGTAAAAGGATCCTGGTTCGACCGCATCTTCCCACTCTGTCCTGCTGTCCTCATGGGAACACATTAGCACTAGTTTCTTCAAGATGCACTTTCCATGAGATTTATGAAGACGAGGAAATCTCCATGCAGCACAAACCATCACTATAGACGCTTCTTCCATGTCCGTTGTAAATTTTTTCAATATCTGTGTTCATGAATTTGGCAAGCGGTTTGATCTTGTAAAACTTATCTTGTCAGCAATAGGTTCAGTCGTCGATATTAATGTAAAGTTGCACTAATTTTATAGGGCTCCATATATCTCTCAGTGTAATTTAATAATCTCTGTATAACGAAAATTGCTATGTACCATCGACGAAGTTATTGTTACTGGTGTTCAGTACTTATAAGCCAGTACTTTACTTAACCTGTAACGTCTGATACGTGCACTGAAGCTTCCTAGGTATGATAGTTATGTCCCTCCAAAATCATTCCCAAGCCTTTAAACATTTTTTCAACCCTTTTTTCCCTTTGCTAGCTTAGAAATGAAATGACGATTTCAAGAAACTTGTTGGCCTTTTTGTACTGAGTACTACCTACGTAACAGCTACTGATTTCAATGCGACGTTGTCGCTAAATTAGACTATGTGTCAGTCACATACCGCTGTCCCCACGATCAAAACTTTTGCTATTGTCATAAAAAATCGGCTCTTCTGACACTGAGTTTGAAATAATATAGAGATAGATAGATGGTGAGTCCCTCAGGGACTGATCAACACCGGACCTTTGATCTTTATCCTTTTTGAAAATTCCTCGTCTTCATTAGTGTACCTATGGTTCTCTTGTCCACTTCTAGTATCACCTGTATCACCTGTCGTCCCGTTGATCGTCGGGTGACTCGAGCAGGCAGCAGCAACACTTCCATTTTTACCTATCGCTTGCAAGAGTGGCCTAGTGGGTCCTCTTCGCTCTAAAGATTCGTTGAGCATCATATCTTTCTTCTAGACTTTTCGTGACGAATATCGGGTCTTCGTGTCCACTTCTAATAAATCTCTTATTTCGATTTCCAAACAATTACTAATTGTTCTTTCTTATTCCGTCGTTCTCGTGAATCGTGATCATCTTATGAAGTGATAAATGCAAAAAATATCGATATTTTCTTCCGCATATGTTGTGAAACCGAACCTATACGCTAACGTCATCGTAGTTGAATGCTGGACATGCCTTTCACGAAAATTGAAAGTGCTCTCAAAATATTGGAAAATAATCGCAAGTACTTGATACTTTGAGAACAAAGTTATAAAATAGGAGATTTGACAAAACAGGATTATTGCTGTGAACACAATGGACTGAATGAATTGCATTCGATTCTCAGCGTGAGCTCTAGAAAATAGATGTAATTGTGGTTTGTTCGGCAATCTGTGTTCAGGCTACCATTTCTTTCGTTGCAGTCGTCAGATATTGGCGAGTAGTATCATCCTGGTATCAAAAAGAACCTAAAGAAATGCAAAAGTTGAACTAGATGGGTTTGAATTGTTTTGGAATGCTCAACAATGTTCCGGGGCCCACTTTTATATCATAGATCCTACGCAGGTCAATACCTGATTTTTATTAGTTTTTGTCATTTTCTGCTTACATTCCTACTTTCTTTTTTTTGCATTACTTTCTGCAACATTCGCTGTTCAACTGGGTATGTGAGTAGAGGAACTGACGCGTGTAAGGCAGTGAATAGAGGTGCCTTGCAACAACACAGGACTGATCCCGCGCCTTCGCCTCACAGAGCCATTCATCACTCCGTGGTCGGCAAATTAGTAGGAGGATTAGTTCTTATCCGTTCGACGTCACGGGATAGAGACCACCTTCGCTGGGCTAAGATTTTCCATTACAGTTAGTAAATGTCGAAATCTTAAATCTTTGGTTAGCTCGCTACGTGGCCGTTTGAAAAAGCCTTTTTATAACGTGCCAGCAAAGGGAAAACATTTGTTTTTACACGTACATGTTTCCCGGAGGATAGAACTCCTCACTCAAAATGTATGTACCCTTCGATAGCGTATGTTTCGACCATTCCAGCGCTGTGTTTTTTTTTTCTCTGGAAAGACCGTATCATTACAGTATAATTGGGAGATTAAGGTCGAATTTTCATAAATTCGTTGCGCTTGTTCATAGGTCAATCGAACGCGTTGAAGCGGCTCACTTGTGAAGTGCGATTTTTTGTTATTCAATTAGTACTTTTCATCTGCTTCGAGAATACACATAAAATTTATGACTGTGATACTACAAGGTTTCCCCTACACGTTCATATGCTTTTCGTGCTTTCAGAGAAGTTACAGTGAGAGCGCGCAGCCGGTGTATAACATAATTTTACTTTGAGTTTTACGGCGTTACGAATGGGTTTCTTCAAAAGAGGAGGACGTGTCGCAATAATCAGAGTTTTAAACCTTCGAATAATTACTATCAAATCTGTTCTTGTAAAGTGAAAGGGCTCGTTTCTTCATCCCGTGCCGTTTATGGGGAAAATAGCGTAGAGTTATTTTGGAGGATAAGAACACTGACTTATCACATCGATAAGTCCCAAGAAGCCTTGTCTCAGTCAGTGATGTGTTCAATCTACTCCACCTTAAATTATGCATAATATACCACCCTGCTTTGGTCAACGCGAACGCGCAACAATTCGCGCTTAATTTCACTCTTATATTGGAAAGTAAAGATTATTTATATCTTTGGCTATTATCATTAGAAAAATTTTCGTTATCAAAACCATTTTCAGTTGAATGAACTCACTGAAAAAGTGGGAGTGACGCGTATTTTTCTGGCCACTGATGCCCACAAGTCAGAGATCGAGCAATTATCCAAAATGCTCCATGTTCCTGTATTGACATTTAGAAACCAGACACTATCAGATGGAGCGGTTGCCATTATTGATCAGGTTTGCTTATTTATTGTATTTTTCTTCCAGCTACTAATCAAGAGGACAACGTAGGTATGGGATGCATCTCATCTTTTGAGTTTTCAATTACGCTTCATCAACGACAGCAAAATTTACGCATTGGTGACGATGCTGGTTTTTCGACAAATGTAGGCAATATCTCGGTAGCACTTGTATTTTGCTGAGAAGGGTTTTCTCTGTTGCTCTGAATAGACACCAATGGCGTGTCTTGGAAGGTTTTTCTGTTTGCTTACGGTGCGAAATTTCCTTGTTTACTGTTTCGCTGCTAATACTGAAGTATCGTCAAAAAAGAATGAAAACACTCCCGGACTTCAACAGGAAGCTTCTCGTAGTGGAATAAGAACGGTAGTGTTTTTCGGCAAAACTGTATAGATTTTGTTGCTATATTCAAATTATCGGAGCGTGCAATAAACTAGTATGCCTTTGTTGAGGTCGAAAGATTGAATAAATTACCTTTAGCCGCATTTGCCTAGAAGTCGATTTTACAGAACTTTGCTCAGCAGATAGGTTTTTTTCCAATCACGATGGATTTCTTAACTTGTAGGGTTTCCTACACTTTCGTTTTCATTCAATCTAGGCATCTCTAAGATCACTAGGTATTTTTTAAAAGATGAAGTAAAGTTTGTTGCCTATATGAACTTGTAATCTTATCAAAGTCTTGAGAAATTCTTTAGCGCTGTCACGGTATGTTAGATGTTGATTGTGAAATGAATATTACAAAGACGCAAATCATGGCGAAAGAATTGCTTTTTCCCCTTTTTGATTCTTGGAAATAACTTTTTTCGAAAGGTTTCATGAACCATTACGGATTGCAAATCCATCAAAAAACAAAAATCGTCTACTAAGAAATTCACCTCTTTACAGTGGATCTGTGCTCATGCCAGGGTGTTCGTGGGAAGCCACGTATCTACGTTTTCCTACCGTATTCAAGAAGATCGTGAGATTCTTGGATTCGCACCGAACACCACATTCAATCGACTGTGTCCAGATGAAATGAGCAACTGCGAACAACCGGCGAGATGGACAATCGTTTATGAATGAGAACTATTATTGCGGTGGTGCCACTGATTCAAGTCTCAGGTTTTTTGCGTTATCAACGCCTTTCAAGACAGCGTGCGATCTATGGATAACACTAAATTTTCGTAGCTCTTTCCACTGTACAGAAGTTTCTCGTTAGTTTCGTAGTCATTCGACGGCTTGGGGAATATCAATTTCAGCACTGCGCTTGCTTTGAAAAAGCCTTAATAAAACGCTGCAGCAACAGTGAGAAATTACGTTTTGCACTTGGAGTGACTAGTTCGATGTTTTGCTTCATATCGTGTACTTGGAAAACAATATTCTCGCAGCATCAACTCGTATGATTTACTTTTACTTTTATACATATCTCCTACACTTACTTGCTTCTTAGTTCTTATCCTCTCGTTCATTCTTTTGCTAGATACCCTTAGTACCAAGTCACCCACTCGTTGTCGTTTACCAACATGTAATATTTTTATATATTTCAAGCTGATTTTAATCACTTCCCATGGGTGATTACTATTTTGTTTCTCCACTTCCTTATGTGATATTTATGATGCTTATTTATCTACCGCATTTCGGAAGTTCTTTCTCATCATTGAGCGAATATTAGGTACTTGTCCATTATATGGCGACAAATGAAGATTCGACCGCCTTCGTTGGAGTAGGACGTTTCATCGCATCTTTAGTAATTATTCAATCTCTGTCCACTGCGCTACGTGGCCGTTTATTGAGGAAGTCTTTTTATAACGCTTCAGCAAAAGGAATTTGTTTGCGTTCCGCACTTGCTTTTTCAACAGTACAGAGCTCTACCTTTAGACTAATAGTATCATTCGATAGCTTAAGATTCAACAATTCCAAAGCTGTGCTTATTTTTTGAAAAGACCTTTCCACTGCGGCGTACTAAGGAAAATATGATAGAATTTCACACATTCGGCGCGCTTGTTCACTGGCCAATCTACAGTTGGGGTATTTGATAGCCGCAGATTCGATGCGGCGGTCCAGTATCGACCGATCAAATACGTCAGCGGTCACATGTTAGGCGCGAATTTTGCAATTCCATTAGAAATTTCATCTCAGCTTTGAAGGAAACTTCAAATAAAACGTATCACTCTGATACTACGGGATTTCCTCTACTTACGCTCTTTTATGCTTCGAGCAAACTAATAGTAAAATTATGAGCCGATGTAAAATATAATTTCACTTTGAATTTAAAACATTAGGAAATCATGTTCCCGAAAAAACCGTCATCTATGGCAGTAGCCACAGAATTAAGCTTTTGGATGATTATTCACACTTCTATGGGAAGCTCTTGTCCAGCAAAAAGGGTCAAATCTTCATTTGTTGCCATAAAATGGACAAAAACCGAATATTGTTCATCAGAAATTTCTACACTACGCTTGATAATGTCATCACATTATATTTTGGTTGATGTTGACTTTGTCGTGATATTTCGCTGCTCTTTTCCTATTAAATGTTTCTGAGTTTTTTTTTCTTCAAACATAGATCTCACACTAAGCATTTGGTTCTTGATGTACGTTTGTGATGAGAATCATGTGAAGATTAACACCCTTTTCTATTGCCTGTGCTCTGCTTTATAAAAGCGTAGCTATCTGATGTGCAATGAATTTTCCAACCATTTGCAATAATTTTTGTTTTCGGAATGGTGCTATCACTTTATTCTTCGTTTGCCAAGTTTGTGTAGTTTATAGGATATGAATCTTCTAGAATGATAAAGCATTATTAAGAGATGTGGCGATTCTATCAATTTTTGTCCGAATCATTGAAATTCGCACTGAAACACACTTGTCTGAAATTGAATAGCCAAGCTATATGTGCTTGCGCGCATTGCCACACAGTGTTATGAATGTCATGATGATACATGATACATGATAGGCAGTGAGATGATGATACTCTTCAGTGTGATTTGTCACGAATGTGTTGATGATACATTTCAGTCTAGGACGGTTTTCTATGTTATGGAAAGTGTGTCACCATAGAGTTTTGGCTGGCATAAGGAATCTTCCTTACTTGAAACCTTTTGAATAAAGTTGAATATATCAGAAGTCAATTTTCGTATCAGAATGTCTTGTTTATTCAGCATTGGATCAGTTCAAGAGAGAATCGCAGTTGTCTTCTAGTGAGCGTTAACGAGCCGGTTAGTCGTCAGACTACATTGTTCATCACCAGGCGTAAACAGACCAAATCGGACCATATTTAGGACCTCGAAAGCCGAGAGATACAAAGGACATCTACCGGATCTCTGTTGCGTCAGACTAACTTACATACTACTCACATTCATTCCACGTTTGAGTTGCCAGCATGATGAACAATTACCACAGCGCGTGCAATCTCTATTCTGACTGCTGTCTGCTGACTAAGCATCCGGAAACAGGGAAAGTTTGCCTTTTCACTATTCTAAAATATCAAGGATATTCTGTGAAAATTACGTAAGCGTTTTAGGCCATGGAATATCTATAAATTTATGAAACTCTCAATCTTTTTTCAGAATAAGCGTCCAGTGGCCACTCCTCTAGCAAATGCTCAAGTCCGATCGGTAAGCCCTGAAGCCTACAAACTCGCTTCGCATCACCAACTGTGAGAAACTGCCTTATTTTTAGACCATGTTGCCAGAATTATTTCTCTTCGGGATTGATGATCTTTGATACTTTGATTAAAAAAAAGATGTTTTCATCGTAATAATCTTTCAGGAAAATCACACAGACTCAAGTTTTGCGGAATCTGATTTCTTTTGTCTGGAGAAAACTAAAATGGTTCAACTCTTCTCAATCATCTCATATTGTCGACGGGATCCAATCAAAAATATTTATAGCTTTTTCCATGTCCGATATGCAACAAAAAAGGAGGAAATATACTTGAATTTAGTGTGAAGGAATGGAATCAATGGAATTTTATCTTATCTAATCCCGCAGTCAACAACCATTTTCTCTTGAACTTACTACGATGTAGAGTGGATGTTAGTGTAAAGCTGTTTTTCAGCACTATTGTACCGACGAGGTGCAATTAGAAGTGAATAAAGTTTTTTTTTCAAGTCTAACGCACGACAAGAGGCTGAAAATTTGATGGAACTTTGTGAAGAAATAGATTCCACCAAGAGGACTCCTCACGTGTCTAATCCAGTAATCAATATCTGTTCTTGAAATTTATTACGATGTTCAGCGTAGGTTAGAGCAATGTTATTTTCAGCACTGATAGTCAAGAACACATCGTTATTATGGAAGAAACGAAATAAACGAACACAAGTAGTATTCTACATTTTAGGCCGTTCCACAGAGGGTTGAGGTGTTATGTCACAGCCCTCGATCGGTCCTCCACGCGGATCCCACCGGTAGCTGCTGAATCAGTGTGGGCGATCGACGACTCCGATCATCGAATGTTTAGCTGCATATCGCATCAGCCAAGGCGTTATCGGCCTCATCGTAACTTTGAAGACAAATTACCAAATCTAAGGTACTGATACTTGTCAGACTAATCATATAAACTATTCCAGTAGGGTTACGAGCACTCATCGCTTCCAGATCTCGATCATTCAAACCGTCACCAAGAACCATTCCACCTCCGAAGCCATTTGGACGTCCCCCATTAATCTGCGTTTTTCTATAATGTGGTAAAGCAAGGCGTATTGTGTACATAGGTATGTACACGTCCGTGTATGAGTACTGGATAGTTCTTTCGTTTTCTTTTTACTGTGTTACTCGAATGACAAACAATTTTTTTTTACCACGGAGCAATATGCCGTATATACGAACTCGAGGGAAATTGTGAGCACGCAACACCTGTGCCATATGGCGTGCGATTTCACTGCATCAAAAGAGTTGCTGGCATGACGTATATTGCTATCTGCGGTCTAACATTCCCACTTTTTTCTGTTCCAAAGTATTTCTTTTGCTCGAAAAGAACAGTATGAGAAAAAATCGTATTTTTGAAATTCTGAAGCCACAAACAACTACAATCCCTTTATGGTGTTGATAAAGCGGAGATTTTGAGTAATGTTTTTGAAGAGACTGCTATATGGAACAAATCGATGCCTTGTTGTTCAATAACTTATAATGATAACATAGAACCAGCCTTATCACCTCTCAGTTCCGCTCATCGCTGAAAGGGTTGAGCGGTCGATCTCCATTTACTCGTGCGGAAGAGTGTGCCACTGTGTTTTGGCCGTTTTGGTCGGCTACACAGCATTATATATTTCGTCCAGGATCTGCTATGGATGGAGCTTTATGTTCTTTCTCTCACCTGCGTCTCATAAGATCCTCTCAATACTCCACTCTCCATTTTTAGTTCCTTACCGCCGAATCATCCTTCATTTGTTCACAGAGAAGGATCATAGAGAGTAAAAAGATGGGAACGATTTCGACTGTTCTTTGTCCCCTTTACTACATCCTCGTTGCTGCTGTAATCTTCTCCACAGTTGTTCACTTTTCTGTTAGGGTTGAGTAGTCGTCTAATGACTTTTCCACAGAAATGCATATTCCTTAAGAAATATACGTGGTTCGGGTTATCGAAAAGATTCACAGGAATGATGTCTTCACGAAAGCGCAGATGATATCAGTACAGTCCAGAGATTTTGACCCTCACGCTGCTCTTTCAGTTCACACTTAATCCGCTCGAAAGTCTCGCTGCGAAATTTTGGCAGAAGATAGTTGTCTTGGCTGAAATTTCTCTTGACGTCCTCAGTTATGTGGTCGTCAAATTTCAGTTGAAAAGATACGCAGTTTTAGGTTATTTTTAGCCAGAAGTGACTTTCACTATTTAGGATGTTGTGGTCGTCCAGAACTAATATGACCGTCTCTGTCCCAGTTGTGTCAAAAACATTATGGTGAGCAACCTAAAGAGATACACTGTATCAAAACAGTTGTGCAGGTTGATCAATTTTCATTCAGTGTCGGCTCAAATTATCAATGTCTTGTTTGATTGGTGAGCTCATAGGAGGTGGATATGAAGTTTATTCGGCTAATGCTCTGTTTGTTTGTCTTCTTCAGAGCCGACTCTGACCAAACATAACATTGATTGTATGAAGAAGGTAAAAGAGAAGACCATAAATAGGAAGAGGTGAGACAAAAGAGTCCTTCGTATTTTGCGGTACCCTCATCAAGTTTCATTATCGCCTGAGTGCGTGTGACGCAGTGATCGGAGATGCACTGCCAACATGTGCTCGTTGGCTCGATCCTGCATCCCAGGCTCACCAAACCATCGATCCATTTGCGATCGGGAAATTGGTGAAATATTTGTCTAGGAAGACAGCAACACTGACTCGATACATCCGTATGCCACCGCTACTCATTCTAAATGCCAGATATGCCTCAATCACCTCGAATGATGCTCATTGAAGTTGATTGCATGGCGCATCTTTCAGGTATTGATTAACGTCGAGGGCATTATCTTGATCACGTATTATATTTCATTCTAGTCTTCGGACATTGCGCGCGTTGATTTCGTTGCTACTCGAGGATTTTGCCTTTTTATATGAATGCCATAGAACGCTCGTCAAAACAGTGCTCCTCGTAGTCGTGGAGGTAACTAGTCTACGGCGATTCGAGTTGAATATGACTGCAGGAGCGTTGGAGCAGAGAGTCGAACCAGCGCCTTGCTTATCAGCTTGCTCGTGATTCACGACATCACTAGCCACTGCGCTACACCGTTCTAATATAATACTGTGTAAGAATGTGATATACCATGATATAGTCTAACGCAGCACTCAATGTGATATGGTTATGATGCGATGAAATGCGGCCATATGATATTATCTGGTGGAAAGATATAACAGCCAAAATGATAAACCTTTCGTCGCTGATCAATTTCTTAGGGATGCTAGATGTATTCGACTTTGACTTCAGTTCAACCCTTTCAAGACCGTGCGTGCCGCTGTCGGTACACATGGTTTTTTAAACGAATTTTCGAATCTATTTCCTCTCAAAAAGTTCTGTACCAATTTGCCAACTTTGGAGAAATGGATTGTCTGAACGCAATATCGAATCAGCTACCACTTGTGAACTTTTGTATACAGGACAAGTCTAATCACAGCGCTACACGGCGCCGCTCTTTAAATAGAGTCAGATGATTGAAAAATAGACCTAACCACAAACAACGTGAGCATTATCTTCAAGAAAACAAGTGAGTAAGTGAACTTTGATGTAAGACTAGATTGGAGAAATATTTGCTTTCTGAATTTGATCATCTAAATGTCGATGCAGCTTTGAGAATTGCCTTTGTGGGCCGGTGTTAATTAACCCTTTTCGGAACCGCATATCCTAAAAACGGTACACGAGTCTTTATGGTTTCCTCGAGATCACGAATGTTGTACTGGACTTTGAGTAGTCATTCGATAGTTCAAAATTTAGGTTCTAGAGCTATGCTTCGCCGTCGGAAACGCTTTTCTTATAAGCTGTATTAAGAAGAAAGATAATCACGTTTTTCCTTCGAAGTATGCAGTGGATTTTCAACTCGTGTTCGCTTGAATTTTCCACCAGACATAGTTTCTGTCAGTGAAGTTATGCGATAGCTCGAAAGCAACAGCTCAAATTGTAAATTTGAATCAAATAAAAGAAAATGCGTCACCTTCGGAGCGCTTTGTGTGTTCCGCTATATTTTATGCCTAGCTTTTCAGTGTAATTTTAGCAGTCATTTGATGGCTTGACTAGTGATGATTCAAACACTTCACTTGTTTTTTTTTCAACAATGTTTTAGTGCGTTATAGCAATGGAAAAGAATGAAGACGGTTTACACCCTGAGCACCTCGATTGTCGCTTGTACATCGTAGCAAGTTTATTGGTACTTGAATAATAAACGTTATGAGTTCAAGACAGTTTATGATCGCAAAAAGGATTATGTCACTGAATGCTTTCTATAAAAGTCTTCCTTAGTAAAAGGATCACCTATGTGTCCTAAAAATTCGCACTCTTCAATACGAAGGCCACATAAGTGGGTAAATAACGCATTTTCATATCTTATTGCTTATTTTTTGACATTGTCAAGGTGGAATTCGAGAGTACATTTTCTGTAATGTATGACTTTTGATAGAAGCTTATGAAATGTAACTTTTAGTACAGAGTCGTAACAATCTTTGATAGAGCCAACAATCTCAATTTATGTCAATCCAGCGCAATATAAGCGCGATGATGTGGGGCACATATTACTATTTTTATGGCGCTGTAGCGTTTTAAAATAGCCTTTCTAAAATAATAAATCTTATTTTGAACTTCCCGAAGTTTAGGCTTTCATTTAATCACTAATCGTCTTGTGTAAAGTCTTTGTTTAGCAAAAGAAGTCCCCTTCAAAATTCCCTGCCCGATTACTGAAAAGTATTAGGTCCTCTCACAAGTTTTGGCATTAGAACAATACAAACTAAATTCAGAATAAACAATGCTGTGTTCATCATCTTTTGAGACCGCATCGGGCCGATTCACTGTGACTTCCTATCAGCCGGAGAGACGAGCAGGGACATGCATTATTGTGAGCACCTGAACCGTTTCAGCTTGGTGTCATTCTGTTCCAGGACAACGCAAGGCTGCATCTCGTCATACTGATCGAGAGGAAACTAATCGAAACTGTTTTGGAAGTTGCCGCATCATCCGCCGTACAGCTCTGAATTGTCGCCGTTTGACTACCACCTTCTCTTTTCGCTGGAGCACTTCCTAAGCGAGAAGAAGTTCCGAGATAGTAATCGTTTGCGCCGAGAATTGACAACTTGATTTCTTGGCTGAGATGAATAAAATGATTTCCGACTGCTCCTATTTTTGATGAAAAATATGCCTTCTACTCGTTCAAGGGTATTGATTTACAGTCGTCTTTCTGCCGTGTGCTTATTATCAGCGAGGTCAAATTGGGATCTTCAGCAGATTTATGCGGTAGAATTGATGCTGGTGGCGGAATAATACTAATAAATGGTAGAACAGTGCGTTGAGGAAGCTGATTGCACCAGTTTCTTTGCTCCTGATCTATCTTTGTTTTTGAGGACAAATTTGGTGGTTCATTTGGATTCCTCTTCTAAGGTCCTGGATGGGACTCACGAGTTGCGCAACGTCTCGGCTCTTCCACGGATACAGAGATGCATGTGGTTTTCAACAAAAGGCCGCGTCACTCTGTTCCCATCCCTTTCAAGAAATCACTTAAACCGAGTCTCCCTCTGACTAAAATGATTCCTGGTAGCCGAGCTGCAAATACAGCGGAAAGGTAAGAGTGTTCAAGGTGAGAATCTGCAGTACATCTCAAAATCAGGTTCTGTTCGTAATTTCTAATATGGTTGTTAGTTGGCTTATTTACAGTTTCTAAGTAGGAAGTCACAAATCCATTGAATCGCCATCGTTCTTCAACAATCTTAGCTGAATTACTCAATTTAATGAAGAGAGAGAGGTACTAGTGGTTTCACATATGCTCCTGATATTTGAACTGCTTTGCATATTCATTAAATTTCTCAGGGAAAAGTTGCGAGCCACTAGACGCAGCTCTTTATGTGGGGGCAGTCCTAGAAGTGAGTTT
>JAHQIW010000376.1:0-92171 GCA_019055375.1 Parelaphostrongylus tenuis
GACCTTCGACTGCGCGTTCGATAACGGCAAGTGATCTTTCATCCTGCTTACGTAGCGACCAGGTTTCTGCTGCATACGTTAGGGCAGGGATAATTGTCGAGTCGAAAAGGTGGGCACGGAGTCGGATGTTCTTTGTCCTCTTCACTACATCTTCGATGCTCTTAAACGTTCCCCAAGCCGCTCGTTTCCTCCTGCTCAACTCTGGGGCTAGGTCGTTCATCATGTTGATTTCACGACCTAGATAGATGTAACTGGAGCATTCGGAAATTGTCGTTCCGTTGAGCGTGAATGGGGCATTAGAAACCCATCCGTTCCTCATGAACATTGTTTTCGTTAGATTCAGTTGAAGACCGATCTTTCCACAGGCGTTATCGAAATCAGTCAACATTCGTTCCGCTTGGCTGATGTTTGGTGTTATGAGAACGATATCGTCAGCAAAGCGAAGATGGTTTAATTGTCGACCGTCAATTTTCACTCCCATTTCGTCCCATTCTAATGTTCGCATGACGTTTTGTAGGGTGGCAGTGAATAGTTTTGGCGATATTGTATCGCCTTGTCGAACCCCTCTTCTTACGTCAATGGTGATATTGTTGTAGAATGGAGATATTCTGGTCGTGAAATCTTTATAAAGCTCACGAAGGATCATTATGTACCGAGTAGGGACGCCCTGGTTATCCAGAGCCTCTATAACCGCTTCTGTTTCCACTGAATCAAAGGCTTTCTTCAGATCGATAAAAGTGAGACAGAGTGGTTGTTTGTACTCTCGCGAAACTTCAATGAGTCTTGTGATCGTGTGGATGTGGTCCATGGTACTAAATCCTTTTCTGAACCCTGCTTGTTCGCATGGCTGTCCTTCGTCCAGTGTTCTGTCAATCCTGTTCAGGATGACTCGAGTAAAGAGTTTATAGACAACGGACAGCAAGCAGATTGGGCGATAATTGCCTATGTCGTGAAGGTCTCCCTTTTTGAACAACAATACGGTCTTGCTGGTTTTCCATTGAATAGGGACCTTGCATTCTGACAGGTAGCGAGTGAAGAGCCGAGCCAGGGTGTTGATGAGAACTGGCGGCAGGTTCTTCAGGTGTTCTGGTCTAATCCTGTCTGGACCGGGTGTTGTTCTGTTTTTCACCGACGATATAGCATGTCGGATTTCGGAAGGAAGGACCGGTGGAACGACATATTCGTCCTCTTTCAATTTATATGACGGTAAGAGAACATGGCTAGCGAAGAGATCCGAGTAGTACTGGTGGATGATTTTCTCCATAGCCCTTCTGGAAGCTGTAAGTGTCCCGTCAGGGTATCGGAGTGCAATCATCTTGGTCTTATAGTTGGCGAAGCCTCGCTGGGCTTTGCGAATGCTCTTCCCAGCTTCTGCAGCTTCTGCCATAACTGCTGCTCTTCTCTCTTTAAGGTCTTCTTTTATCGCTTCTCTGCATCGTTTCGCAAGTTCGGACGTAAGGTTTCGGTTGCCTGCGGCTCGTGCGATTCCACGTTGACGTATCAGCTCGAGTGTCTGCGGAGACAAGCGTCTCTTCGTGACCTTAGGACTTTCGGCTTTTTTAGCGCCAACGTGAAGATATTCAACGAGTCGATCGTATTCTTCGTCGATGTTGTCGACAACGGTATCTTCCCAAGAGCCGACTAATGATTTGAATACATCCCAGTTTATGGTAGTTCTGGGACTTCGTTGTTTGAATTTAGCGGCTTTCTCTCCTCTCCTCGAAAATCGGAACGTTGCGCGAAGGAGGCGATGGTCTGATCCCGTGTAGAACTTGGGAACAACAGCGACGTCGGTCAGGCAAAACCTTCGATTTACTATGATGTGATCTATTTCGTTATGGTACTCTCCATTGGGAGACTCCCACGTCCATCGCTGAGAGAGAGGCTTTTGGAATTGCGAGTTACCATGGATGGTTTGGGTCGTCATGATAAACTCGGATAGCCTCTCACCCTGTTCATTCCATTCTAGTCCGTGGGTCCCTATGTGACGTTCTTCAGACGTTCTTCTAGGTCCAATTTTTGCGTTAAAATCTCCGACAATGACCTTGAAGAATGTATGATCTTCTCTGAAGAATTTTTCGAGGTCCATATAGAACGCTTCGACTTCGTCTTCGTCATAGCTTGATGTTGGTGCGTAAGCAACGAAGATGGTCAAAGCCGGCATAGAACCACATCGTTTCAACCGTAATCGTCCGATGCGGGTTGTTAGTTGTTCGAACGAATCAATGTTCACGGTCAAATTCGATTTGACGAGGACGCCAACGCCACCGACACCTCTGCGATCGCATGTTCCAAGGAACAGTTCTTCTCCGGTGTCATAGACAGCGTGAAAAGGATGGCGCCTTCTCGTCTCAGCCAGGCCAATGACGTCGTACCTTATTCTTCTTGCTTGAATCAACAGATCTTCTACAGCGGATTGTTGAGCAAGGGTTCTTGCATTGTAGGTACAGATCGTCATTTTAGTCCGTTTCGATCTTGGCAGCCTAGTTCGGCCCTGAGATTTTAGCAGCCTCTCCGTACTCGTCCTACCTGGCGCTGCCGTACCAGGGGCTCTTTCGGGGTCAGGGGAATGAGGCCCATATTTGTTACTGTTTTTGGCATTTTTGATACCCAACGTGTAGCTTGCCAGGCTCTAAACGTGGGGGCT
Organism: Parelaphostrongylus tenuis; assembly: GCA_019055375.1. NCBI lineage: Eukaryota > Metazoa > Nematoda > Chromadorea > Rhabditida > Metastrongylidae > Parelaphostrongylus > Parelaphostrongylus tenuis. The sequence goes on from JAHQIW010000376.1 coordinate 2,648, forward strand.
GGGTACTCACGAGTAGCTTGCCAGTCTCTCTCGGAGGAGCGGGAGGAGCTTATTTGTTGGAGGCGACTCCTAACCGCCTCCCATGTACTTCCCAGCCGCTTGATTGCAGGCTTTTGGCCGACTTGACTCGTAGAAATAGAGTTTTGTCAAGTCGGCACTGCAGAAGCAGGGAGCTCGTCCCCTGAATCCACCTGCGTCTCTGGGAAGCACACGGTCGCTTTTGGTTCGCGTTTTATTCCCCTATCCACCACCTGGGGACGCGCCACGTGCCCTCGCGACTAACCGGGCGGGATCCCTCAAAGGGGAGGTCCGTGGAGCGTGCAGCATATGCACGTTAAATACTATTGAAGAAAGTCCAACTATAACTATATACAACGCACACTGAACTTAAACGAGTCTAGAAATTAGAGTAGTAAAACATAGTAAACCCTAATGAGAAAATAACCCTTTCATACAAGTGCGCTATGTCATCAAACTTTCAAAACTTTTCAAAAATGAGAAAAGTATTGCGCAATGTAGAGTAAACAGTGCCTGTCGGTTCTGTGAGGAGTGGGGAAACTATATGGCTACTATGTGAGGCATGAAATGTAACTGTCGCGTCGAAAAGTAGGCAGGAGTCGGATGTTCTTTTTTCCTCTTAACTACATCGTGGGTGGCCTTAATCGCGCCCCAAACCGCTGGTTTGCTCCTGGTCAACTCTGGAGATAGAGTCGATAATCATGTTGATTTCACGATCTAGAGAGACGCAACTGGACATTCGGAGATGTCGTTTTGTTGGGCGTGTATTAAGCATTCACAACTCATCCGTTTCTCATAAATATAATTAGTTGGCAAGTAATAATTGTAGTAAACAACATGCGAGTGGTTTGGTGCATAAGTTATGAGGAAGCAATGTGCAGGTTCGGTCAACTCCGCACCACTCTCGTCAATTAACTGGAAACGCTTTGGCTTCAGTATCCTAAAGTTTGCAAGGAGATCTATACAAGGCTTACTGATTACTGGCATTTACTCTGGTCACGTCGACGATGTGCTGGGATGACAGATGATGCAAAAAATGCAAAATCGTACTTTGCAAAACATTGTGCCTATATAATTCACTTTGCCACGAACTGCGCCCTTTTCTTGTATTTGATACATGCACGAGGTTGCCACGTTCTTTTCCTCAAAAGTCGATGACTACCATTTCGGCGACGTCGCCTTGGTCAGAGCCTAGACTTATAAATCTTACCATATCTGACTACTCGGTCAATATTTCGCATACATCAAAAATCCAATAAAAAAAACCAATCGTCCAAACATTTATACCTAAGAGAATTGAGTGGTGAGACAAAAACACGGCCTCAGGAGGGAATCAAACCAGCATTTCATCTTACCCGGAAACGCGTGCTCTACCACTGCACCACCGAGGAACATTTGCATCACCACCACTCATTCTTCAAAATCTTTATGGTAGCTATCAGCCACCAACCATTATCAGGTTTGGGTGGGGTATGCGCTTTCGCTTTAGAAACCCAGTTGAGCTGACAGCCATTGCACTAACTAATACTCTAAACTTTTGGTATTTATTGCATTTTTCGCCAGTGTTATTATGCCTCACATATACCTAATAGAATTGAGTAAATACTAGAAATTTCGAGTAATAATTAGTGCAATGGCTGTCAGCTCAATTGGGTTTATAAAGCGAAATCGTATATCCGACCAAACCTGCCAAAGATAAGTGCCTTATAGCTAACTAAAAAAGATATTGAAGAATGATTGGTGGCGTAAATACATTGGTGGTGCAGTGGTAGCACATACCCCCGGATAGGATGAAACGCTGGTTCAATTCCCGCCTGAGGCCATGTTTTTGTTTACCAATCAATTCTCTTAGGTATATATGAAGCATAATAACACTGCGAAAAATGCAGTAAACACTGGAAATTTGGATTATTAGGCCAATCATTCTGAAAAACCCCACCTTATTCAAAGTTATATGGACAGCGGTCACCGATCTTGTGTGACACAGCTTGAAAAATGAACTTCGCTCAGACTGAGTCCGGTGACAACTTTCATAAAACTAAATGAGGTGAGGTTTTTCAGAATGACAACACTGTTAATTTTTTTCTATTGAAATTCTGATGCATGCTAAATATTAACAGAGTAATCAGTATGATATGATATATGTATCTGCACTCTGACGAAGACGTTGCCGCCAGAACCGTTAGCCATCGAGTTTCGAGGGGATGGAAGTGCCAAACTTCGTGCAAATTTTAATGAAGAAAAGGACAGTTCTTGAGAAACTTTGCATTTCCCTGAACATGCCGAAATTTAGAGATAGTCGGACTTCTGAGCTTTCATTTTACCACTTATCTAAACCGGATCACAATTTATTCCACGGTGTGAGCCCCAGTATCTCTAGTTAATAATTCGCTTTTCGTCTTTTTTCAGGAACATCTGAAAACATTGCTCAAGCACGTCTCTTTGCAACCTCAAGGATGGTTACATTGTAGAGCTCCGTAGGTGTTCAATGCTGACTGCTCGAGAGTGGCGGTAGGCTGTGGGTTCAACTCCGCATTAAGAATCACAGTCATTCGGCCACAGCCTCGTTCTCTCTCTCCCACATCTCATATAATGTTGTGATATAGCTGTGTAAAAGTGTTTATCAGAATTCGTCGACTCAGTACAGCTTTATAATGAAAATGCAGAAAGAATGCTGTAGCTAAACTCGTCGATGCCAGCGGTTGAAACTGGGAACTGTTCACCGTAGATATTACAACGCGAAAGTGCTCATTTAATTCCTATCGCCTTTCGTGAACGATTGTGATGATAATTCTACGTCGCTGACTGCGCTTTTGATTTGTCAGTCGCGAAACAGATAAAAGAGATGTTAAAATATACATTCAGGAACGTCGACTGATATACAAAACATTTGACTCCAGACGAGAATTGATTCCGTTTTTCACACACACCGCGTCGAAGAAAGAAGTATACGAAAGCGATGGCCTCAGTAGCGTGTTGATAGCTCACTCCACCAGTAAGGGTGAAACTGGGTTCAGTCCGGTCCTTGGGTCGAATGGCATGCATATCACTCAACATACTTAGATGAGTATTTGAAACACTACTAAACAAAGAATTATATAGAATAGGCGAAACAGAGTCTTCACGGTATCAGACTGCAATTTCTTGTCCACATTCAGGAAATGAGCGGAGTTCTTTGCTCAACACATCATGTCGTTCACTACGGGGATAAGACTCGCGCGGTGAAGTTCTCCATCATGTTTATCAAATCGCTAGAGGTGCAGCCGTTTGTGGAAAGATCTTCAAAATTTGAAGTCCAATTCAACGCATCAGAACATTTTTGGGAAATAAGAAGCGAGAAATACTGTTATCCATTGTCGGAATCAAATTGAATGCTGTTCCTTCATTCCGGTGAGACACAGCAAAATTCTGGAACGTAGTTTTGTATAGGAAATCTTCATTTTCAGAGATCTAGAATATTGAATGAGTTAATCTGATGGTTTATTATAACAAAAAAAAAACCCTTCGTAGTTCTCAGCTAATTTTTTCAAAATATGTGCGAAAGCTGAGTTCAGTTATCGAGAATTTGTAATCGCTATACAAATGAAATGAGACATCACTGTGCAGAATATCCAGTAATATATTTTGTTTCGTCTGCACATCATGAAGAAAATGCATAGGATTGACGGCGCGCCATGAACATACACTTCAATAAACAAGGTTGATTCTGAAAGGTAATCAAGGTGGCCTCTCCTCACCGTCACTTCACTCGCATTCTTAACAACGTCTACTTACTGCCACTTTTCGATGCATGACCAATTCTACCAAAGTATAAAACTATTTTCACTCACTACAAGACCTCCTACCTTGATCTTTCGAGACAACGTGTACCACATGACTACAGTGATGCTGCACACACCTTTTCTTGGTATCCTCGTCCAGCACAAAATTTTCGATAGACTTTCAGTGATATTTCAAAAGTTGAAAAATGCGGCTTTAAGACTGCGCTTGATTCAAATGCTTTTTTAGTGAGCTTTAGCGACTAAGAGAATATTACGTTTTTTCTGCACAATGTATAGTGTGCTTTGCCCTCGTGTATGGTTAGGTTATGTTCCATACACAGCTCGTAGTTATGCGATACTTGAAAAAAATTCTGATTTCGAAAGTAAATTTGAATTCCGAACAACGTTCTTATTGTGCTATAGTAAACGACAGAGTGAAATTATTTTCGTGTTTCCATTTCGCTTCTAAGTGAGCCAGTAGTGGTAAACTGAAATAAATTGGGATTCAGATACTTGACTTGTTTCAGAAAGCTTTTTTGGTGCGCTGTAGCATCAAAGAGAAAATTGCTAGGTCTTTTCATAAGTTTTGCTACAGAGCAATAATAATATGTCCAGGTAAGACGAAGCAGGCGTCTGTCTAGCACTTAGACTTTGACGGCTCATAACATGTTATATCCTTATAAGATATTGTTTTGAACGAGGTTTACAAGAAAAGCGGTCGAATGGGAAGGCTTCGAGCAGTAGACATAATATCTCGATAAAGTCAATATTCTGCTGATTGTTGTATGATCACAGTCAAAATCGTCGACTAACTCCTCGATGGTCAATGTTGAATCCTCCTTCGTTATATCGATAACAGCCTCTCAATCAGCCGCGTCGACCACTGGAGCCAGCTGGTCCTTCAAGTTAATGTTGTGGGGGCCAAACTCATCAAAGAGCAGAAACATTGTTTTCCTGAACACAGATCCTTGAGCGTTTACACGGTTGATGCTCTCGAAGGCGGTCTGCACATCGTGTCCCAAATCCTACTCGTAAAGCAGCGAAATGCAGTAAAGGCTTCGTTGATCGGTCGTGATGCGGCAAGTATGGGTAAATTTGCTATCAAAAGAAACTCAGAAAATGCTTTACAAAGCGGTACTGATGTGTTGCCTGAGAAATAGCAGAAGTGTGTTTAAGCTGATGGCGCACACTTTGAGTGGTGTTGCAAAGAATTCCAATTAATTCTGCTTATTAAGTTTCGTGTTTATTGTTCTAATCCCATAACTCACAAGGAGACTTGATACGATTAACCTTCGCACTGTGTATGGGTGTGTTTGCGCTTGTGTTTGCGTGGCTTTTTCGCCAGACAGAGCGTTTTACTGAAGTTATTATTTTTGATAGATGGAAAAATGGACAGTTTTAATATGAGACTTGTTACTATGAAAGTTTTCATAATCCACTGTCGTAAGGTGGAAAGAAAATCACGTTGCACCTTCAACAGTTATTATTTGTAAGGATGGCAACGGTCCGTGACTTTTTAGAGATTTAGTGTATGATAAACATCCATTCGATATACAAAGTTTTGATTATTTCGGATCTTGGTCTAAATTTTGGAAAGTCTTTATAGGGGACTATAAGATCTAAAAAAGACAACGTTTTCACCTATAGTAGCTAGCCATTGGTTTAAAATTCAAAGCGTGTTTAACTTTTATGTAAAACGAAAATAAAAAGCCATTATCTATAAAATGTCAAAACAGAGTTTTTTTGTAATTGAGTCAAAGTCAAAAACTTCTAAATAAATAACGAAAATAGCACTCCTTCGAATCGACAAGCGAAATCGTTGTACGCTGCGCTAGCAGATGGAGCGCAAACTTCGTTAATTTAGAAGGAAATGTAACTTTCATTTTACTGTGACAGCGCCCTATGAATAACTTTTAGAAACATCAATTGAGTTCAAACTTGTCAAAATTCGAATGGAAAGCCCGCGGACCCAAGACGGGCGACCAAAGAAGACTGAATGTGAAACATAGTCTTATGTCTGCTATCAGAGTGCACTACAAAGCTTTTATTGGAAGTCAAGTAAAGCATCGTAAGTCCGAAAACTGAGCTATCGAATGATAATGAAATGAGCTTGGAAGAAAGACTTTCTTCATTGAAAGATGCAAAGTTAGCTATCTTTTATCTATTTAGCAAAGGCTTTGGTATATTTTGGGTATTGTACATAATAAAATGTATCAGAATTTATCGATTTCTGCAACAATATTCTTTTACAACCTATTACAACTGATAAGTCAACAATAATTTCTCTATGAAGTGAGAGGGAGCAACTTCTTCACAAAAGAGTTATATTTGCACCAGTCACATAGACATGTAGATGATTTCTGAAGTTACGAAGCATCACAAGAGACCTATAATTACTTGCGGAATGGAGAAAAAAATTCCTAATTAAACAGCAGAAATATCACATTGCAAGTGATTCACACAGGGCAGCGTGATTTTTACTGTGGTCCCGAAAGATTGAATGTTGGTTAGTATCAAGGTGAATTCCAAGATAGTTTTTTTCTTACTTCCTCATGAAGCTAGATTTTTTGATCCAGCTCTTTTAAACCCTCAGTAAATTTTCGCAGTCAATCCTGAATTGTTTATTAGTCAATCTCTCCATCAATGCAGGTAACTCACAGTCGTAGCAATTTTATTAGGCTAATGAGAATATCAGACTTGAGCAAAAGCTGTCTCCGCTTACTAAAAATTCGTTGTCAAAAACGTTTTACAGAGAAAGTTGTGTTTCTTTTTACTTAGTTGATATATTCCTTTGCACAATTTCCTGTAATAGAGTACATATAAATTCGTCGTTTCGCCGCCTGCGATCAATTCATCTTTGAGAAGTGGCAATTTCATGTTGCAGCATCACAAATGAGAAGGCGGGAACCAAATGTAGGCCGCACTCTTAAGAAATTGACGCATTCGCTGAAATTCTGTTTAGATGGTCTCTGCCATAGATGTCATTCAATATTTAACATGTATATACCTTCATTGACCGTTTCTATGTGCTTTGAAAAAGGATAACCCGCTCCAAAATTGATTCAAAATATTCCGCCTTGGACTGAAGAGGTTGGGTGTCTGTGGTGTCTGGAAATATCAAAAGGCTGCCACGCTACCTATTTCTTGCAAATGCTGAGTGGTAATCTCGTTGTTGCCATGTGAAATCTGATGTGAGAGACACAAAAGTTCTCGTTTGAATACATTATTGCACAGATTTTCAGAGAAGCGTGAATAAATATTCTTGGAAAAATGGCGAGACTTTCGACCGATTTCATAATGATCTCGCTACTAGTCACAGTCTCGACATTGACTGGATGTGGTGTGATGCCTGCAGGTCAAGGTAATAAGCGGAAGTTCATAATAATACTCAAATGGGTACATCGAACATTTTGTCAGTGCTTCAAAGCTGTTGCAATTCGCATCTTTCGCCGAATAAACTTTGAATTTTAAGTATCAAAAAAAAGCTGAAAATCACTCGACACAGTGGTTTAATCTTCCATCATTCACTCGCAAAGTTACCAAATTTCTTTTCAGCAAGCAATAGAACGTTCACCGTCAAGGGTTTTACAACTTTGCCTGTTGCCATGGTTTACACTAACACTGCCAATTCTGCTAAGGTATCTGGTATTGCAACTAGCAAGGCGGCAGCTAAGGCGTTTGTAGAACGTCTTGTAATGCAAACGGTGAGTGTGCAATTTATAGGTTGCAAGATTTTTCTGACGAATTTTGGTAGAATATGGGAGGCTAGCTTCAATTTCCTGGCAGTTTCTCGATCTCCAAATGCTATCATAGCTTCCATCGTTTTCTTAAAAATTTATCGGGAACGCTGCCAGTTGAATTCTTTGAACATGTGAAAAAACTTTGCTCCTCAGGTCATTGACGTTCTCGAAAGTCATGGGCGTAGTGCACTCCTAGCTGATTTTGTTATCTCTAGCATTTTGGTTCAACTTGAAGTTAGAGTCACATACGAACCGTTGAACTGTGAGGATCTTATTCTTACTCTAGCGGACCAAACCATGCGTGAGTATTCAATATTGAAAAACCAATCAAAAGATCCCATGAAAATATAGCAGGTGAAAAAAGCAGAATCGGGCATATTATTGCCTAAAAAACAAGAATTTCCTAAAGAAATTCCCAGAATTTCTCCTAGAAGGTACGATAAAGCGTGCCATTCTAGCGCTCACAAAAATATGTTCAAAGTGGTAATATATTTGAACCCTTTGAGTGCGACAGACTCACCAATCTACCCTCGCCTCGCCGCGCACGGCAACGAGCAGTTCATTGTGCCAAGTGGTTAATGCTGGCGGCCATAGAGAAGGATGTTGCTACATCTGGATGTCGCTACATCTGTTCCCTAACACGAAGCTTCAGAGCCTACTATTTAGTGTTCCTTTTTGTTTTTAGTCTAATATGCACCGTATCATCATTATACTATCCATACGTAGTACTGCAACACAAGCTATCAATCAAATAATCTATTTGTCGCCAATAATTCACGATCTACCTCATAGCAGTACTTATAGCTTAATATATTGACGCATAAGTAATAGAACAACAATGATGCAATTCAAATAATGCTGCGATGCACTACAAGTACATTAAATGCTTTTAAAACACCTATTTGATGAGACGAACGGCATTAAAAGTCATTAGAAGAACGCAATACCAATCGACAAGAAGAAATAACGCCAACAAAAGTATTTTAAAGCGCCGTGGTAGGGGATCAAACCAGCGTCCTTTTTTCCGATACCGGAATCACTGAACACTCGGCTCTACGGATGCGCGCAGGCCGCATGACGGGGCTATCGCCATGCTACTGTCGTATTAAAAGAATCAAATGAGCTGTCATAAGGCAAACTTATACAGCCAGATACACGTGTTCGATCTTGCCAGTCTCATTGGTAGGATAGTACCCTTCGTCTTTTGCCAATCCTCTCAGGGTGCACAGTCCCTTATACTAGGACTGGGCGACGACGAACATGGTATCTTTTAGTGGAGGTTGTACGGTATTGAAAGCATTAGGTTATTGTTGAAGAGTTCTAAGGAATAAAATAATATCAATGCTTATATTGTTCCTAACTTTTTCGACTTTCTATTGCAATAAAAGGTTTCTTTTTAGGGCTCACATTTTATTTTTGCAGTGGAAATAAACAGAGGCTACTGTATCATTGCTGATAACACGGTGACGGGAATTTGCACAACGACAATGAAAATGATGTGTATGCCAGCAAGCGATAAAGTGAAAGTGACGGGTGTCAACGACCCACACTTGACAATTTCAGGAACTCTTTCGGTATGAACAGCTTTTCTTTTTATATGACTTTGCTTTGAAGAAAAATCTTGTGCAGACTTCAAACATTATAATGGCAAATTGGTCGAAAGCTATGTGGGAAAATGTGGTGAACAGAGCGGTTCGAATGTTGGCATCGGGTCCCTTTGGATCGCATTTCTTCACGGCACAGGCCACTGTCGGCGGAAATTGAAATTAAACTGTGATGTGTTTGGAATAAGCACGTCCATTCAATGGCTATTCGTTGTAACATTGAAGCGGCAATAAACTGACATATCATAAGGATATTGATTTGTCAGAATAGTGCAGTAAGTTACATTGATGCATATAATGCGATGAATTTTAACTTATTAGTTTACTAAAAACTTCAAACACTTTAAGGACATCGGAAACGGATATATTACCTTACTAAGTATTAAGAACTTAAGTGCTATTGAATTATCAGAAACAAATCTGCTCTTTTCTAAAGATGGTCACCGTGTTTTCTATGGTTATTGGCTAGTAAAACAAAAAGAAAAACTATATAATTACATAACATATTTTGAGCCCTTAATGATATCTCTTATGATACTTATACAGTGCAAGGCACTAATTCCGGCCTTATAGCCTGACCAGTTGCCTTTCGTTCTCAATGTTCCCCTCTCTGAGTTTCTTTAGTGTCGTGGGGCTGCTAAATGGCTCTTCACTAAATTTCTAATGCTCATTAGATAGTTCAAATCTCGAGAATTCTGATGACAAAGTTGGTTTTTCGAAAGGCTACCATATAGCGTCGTAAGAGCAAAAAGAAGATCACATTTCACGGCGAAATGCTACCCGTCGTTCGGATGTCATAGATGGTTTACTGGTGCTTACAGGTTATCGTTGCATAAAAATAGAATACCAGGAGTAAACCTTCTACAGAGACTTTCTGATACAGAGAGTAACTTAATCTCTTGAAATATTTCATTTTCAGAGGTAAGACCACGTCCTTGTACAAAAATGAACTTTCAACCACTAATGTGCATTTATATCGAATGTCTTGAGAGAACATAGCCTGAAAACACATCTTCCACAACTAAACATCTCTAAGCGAGGTTTATGTGGTGGTATTTCTGATATGTAGCTGAAGTGAGTGAAGGAGGAGCGCGCGATCATCAATGCGCATGATGCGTTACTTCCCCAATCAGCACCAATATTCGAAAAATCGTATTCTTTGCTCTTTCAAGGCGTTTTACTAGCTATTTAATAGTTCAACTCTCATCTCGAAAAACTAAATGATATACTTCATCTTTTGAAAGGTCTCTATATTACACTGTACATGGGAAAGAATGTGTTATTTTATCCAAAAAAGAATTCAGCAGTTCTTCGGCTATACAAATCTCGGCACATTAACTTAAAAAATTCAAAGATATGCTTAGTTTCTGAGAGAGACTTCTTAGTTCGTCGTCACATCTGAAGAAACATTCAGCTTTACACTAGGAGCTCACCGGACGCCACATGTAAATTGCGTTGCGCCAGCGACATTGCGGCGATTGTGAAGCTCAGTGATCTTGTAGCTGTAACAACACGTTGAAAGGTCCTTCTCAGAAGCCAAGCTTATCAATGCGATTGTTGAGATTTGTGCTGTCGAGTGATTATTGAAAAATGTGAATGGAAATTCTGTCCAGCGAAAGTTGCTTGAGTGTGAAAGAAAAATCGGTACTTGTATATTAAGCAGTGACAAAATTTTGAGCCACTATCATTCGCTGAGCAAGCAATTTCTATAGGAGCTTTTGTAAATACTCGAAAGCTTAAATCTGTGCCTACAACAGTACGTCGCCGGTTTTTTAAAACGCTCTTTTATAATCCTGTAGCATCCAAAAAAATATTTATATCTCACTAGCATTTCGTCTTAATTTTCATCACTAGTATAAATTGCTAGAAGGACGAAAAGCATGTCGACGCGTAGAGAATTTTTCGTTGTGTCAGAATCACGCGTTTTCATTTGATGTTTTCTTCGATGAAATTGAAAAATTCTCAATGAAGGAACAATTGTTGCCTGCCGCTTTCGCGCATAATGCTGTAGATCAGTGTCGCCTTTCGCTGTAGATCAGGCGATAATCTTACTAAGAAGTCGTTGCTGTGACTTCCCTTCACATTCTACCAAGCTATCTACCTTTTCGGAGACTTTTGCTTACCGGCCAACTCATGGAGCAAGGGAACGCGGCCGGGGCGGAATGACTGATCGCGTTCGAAATATTGCTATTCAATCTGAGATTTTCCACCACATCGACAACACCTTCAGATAAAGGCGTAGATTCTGACGCTACGAAAAATTCTACACGATGATATGCTTTTTGTGCTTCCAGCAATTTATACGCATGCTAAAAGTGAGGGCGAAAAGCGAATGAGAAACGAATTTTTCTTCTATATGCTACAGCGAGATAAAAGGGTGATATGAAAAAGCGGCAACACATACTTTTAGCTAGTGTTTTAAGCTTTCTAATGCTTACTAGCACTTTTGAGAAAAAATTTTGACCAGTGAATGAGACCGAGTTAAAAATTAGTCGCCGTCTAACACATAATTTACTGAAAATTATCCATCACCTTTACAACATTGTACAGAAACTATTTCAAAAAACCCACTTCCAGATTCTCGATATTCAGGCTGTTCATAATCACTGCAGCCTCCAAAAGGAATAAAGAATACTTTATTTGAATATGAGTGCGGATGGCAGAGAATCACCGAGAATACTTCTTTGGAGACATATTTCTAACCAATAGATTGCATAATGCCACTGTTCTAAGCCTTTTACAGAAACACAGCTGTCCTTCACCGCTTAGAATTCTTCCCTTATTTATGAGTACTCCTCTCTTACCTCATTTCTGAATAATTAGAAATAAACGAATAATTGATACAAACTTAGTTAAATTGAACGTTGTCGATAAACTACTACCGAATACACAATGCTTATCATTTTTGTCACTCATTATTTCCAATTCTTATTCATTAAGATGGTTCTTGGGTCTTGTATAGAACCATAGCAGATCAAAACCAGAAGTATTTCTATTTGATATCCTCTATACGACTGAGTGCATGTGACGCAGTGGCTAGAGGTGCCCTGCGTCGCACACGAGGTCAATGGTTCGATCTCGCGCTCATGGCTCACCAAGCCATCCATCCCTCCGGGGTCGGTAAATTGGTGCCAGGCAGGTCTCAGACTTCTCTGGGAGGATAAGCAGCACTGACTCGGTTCAGCGGGAGGCCACCGCGAGTCATTGTAGAGGCCAGATATGCATCCAATCACCTTAAACGAAGTTGAAAATTGAAGTAAAATGCATGGCGCATCCCTCAGGGATTGATCAACGCCGACAGCTTTATCCTTTTTTTTTATCCTCTATACAATTCAATACAATTGATTAATTGTCAAATTCAGCATAATTCCGTAATAAACCAACGTTTTTTTGTATACAATATGCCTATATCTCAACCAAAATCGTAATAGCGAAAGAAGAAGAACTTTTTCGTTAAAGAAATACAAGATTTCAAAAACTTTCGCAAAACGGCGAAAAAAACTCAATCAAATAGCGAAAATTGCGTATAGTGCACTGCTTGCATCGATTTCTATGGCCGTCCCTTTGGGGTTAATCAGTAAGCTTATGTAGCTTAGTAAGATGAGGTAAGGTTGTTGCACTACATGTGTTCCACTAAGACTTTTTTATGTGAAACATCTGAAATAGGAGACTGGAAGAAAAACTACGCTCCATAGGTGTCAAAAGAAATGGTGAGGTCTGAAGTAATTTTTCAAGCTTAATATGACGAGAACAAATGAACATTTTAGCAATAACACGATTCTAACATTTCTAACCAAGCCAGTAACAAAAACTCAAGCTTATAATCTTCTGGCAAAATAAAAGTCATATACGATTCATCTTTTGTAGGACTCTCTTACATGCCCATCCTAGTCTAATTTGTACCTAGATATCAGAATTTTTTCCATTTCATACTTCAAAATATTGAAATCTCATGGGTTTATACCTTCCTGTCTCTTACTTCCGTGCTAAACAGAAGAAGAAAGAAGGTGCTGTTTTTCTCTTGCCTTATATCGTGCTAATGAAAACAGCTCCCGATTTTTTACCTTACAAGATCCATGAATACCTTTATCAATGTGTATTCGAAGAAACAGTCACTGTGGATAATGTGGGTGGCACCTATAGATAGTAGAGAGACGACTATGGGCGTATTACTCTTCGTGGTCGTATATAGTCATTATTTACTTGTCGATTCGAGAATAAAATTCACATCTCTATAATAAGCACATGTCACTGATTATTGAGCTTTGGAATAATTGCAAAAGAAATGCAGAGGGATAAAGCTCTCTGTGCTGATCAGTTTTCAAACGATACACTACGCATTCGTTTTCATGAAGCAGCATTAGCTTAATTTTTATTCGCCATTTACAGTGACTCGTTGTGGCCTAGCAATGTATCGACGCAGTGATCCATCGTCCAGACAAGTCTGGTACCAATTCGCTAACTGTAGAGGAATGAAGCGTTTGGTATGGTATTCTGCGTGATCTAAGTGCTTTTTTACGCTGACCAAAGTGGTCTACTGGTTTTGCAACGTTTTATTACCACAAGTCTTGCAGGAAATCAAGTACAGTTTTTCTGAGCTCACGATGTTTCCGTCTTCAATGTTATTACTATCACACATTTCTCCATTCTACGTAGACGGATGTACAGTCCCTACCACACAAGGGGATACCTAAACAGACGTTTTGAGTACAAAGTTTTGTGATGATGATGTAAATACTACGAAATCCTCTTCGATCACTCGCTGCTAAACAGTGACGATAGGAAGGTTGGCAACGAAGCCGATAAGTGCATGGAAAGCAATGAACTCGCCGCAAATGCTGGCTTTGAGGATTGCGAATTAGACGGTTCAATGCGATAAAATTTTGAAGATGAAAAAACACCTTGTGAGGATGTTAGGTGTCCATTACTAATAGAGATTGTGTCTTGGGAATAACTATACCTTGCTGATTGTTTAAAAACACTTTTTTCTCAAATGGCACTTTATCTATCCATCTTCACAGCTTTTCCTCCACTGTGCGCATCCCAATACTTCTAGCATTCAATTCATCTATTTCTTGAACGCCGTAGAATACGCCAAGAGTAATCGAATATACAACACTGTCTGTTCGGTGACATTTTCACTTGACATACAGTGTAATCGTTCGTCACCGCTTACCTCTTTATAGGGACAGTAGAGCTCCCAAGAGGACTGGCTAAAGACGAATGGTTGTGTCCCACTGACGAGACTGTAAGGTCAAAATACGTGTATTGGGCTATACAAGAGCCCATTAACAGACCACATGACATGTTGGCTCAGATAATAATTATGACATGCAAAAAAGCCCCTGCATTTGAGATTTTTCTGGAAGTAGTACATTACATGTAAATTTGTTTTCGAGAAAGAGGTCTGCGACGTCGTCGAAAGAGATGCAGAAAGAATAAGTTGGCTTTGCTTGAATTCCAAAGGATGATTACCTTGTTCATTGAAAACACTGACCTATACGGCAACTCGATGTACCTTACTACTGAAAAGCGTGCATCAGCAGTCACGCCATTGCTAATCTATTTTTTCTAGAGATATAGCACCAGACCTAGTACCCAGTATCAAAGAAATTCTTCAAATTATTGGTGAAGTGGCATCGCATTACAATGTGCATTATCATTTTCAAAGACATTGTTCAATTTCATTGTCAAATGATTTATCTCAACGACCGTTTTCAAACTTCGCTTTAAGCATTCAATATAGTCTCCGAGACTGTTTAGACCTTTTCGAGGTTGTTACATCAGAGCCATACGTACGTTTCGGCGGAGTCGCTAGCTTCATGATGACCCACACCCAACGCTGAACTCTGAACATTCTCACAGTATTGAATGTGTGATAAGGCAAGTTTGAAAACACTCGATGAGATGGATCTCTTCATAGTCATTACCAACCGCAATGGATCGACTGGACAGTGGTGATAGCACAGTATCATTGCTATCACCATAAAAATCGTGTCCGCATCTGTGTTGGTTGTTGCAGAAACGTGTTGAGTATCGGATTAGCACATAGCACACTAATATTCAAAAGATGCTCCAAATTATTGGTGAAGTGGCATCGCATTGCAATGAACGGTGTCATTCTTGACAAACAATTCGTTGCTTAGCATTTTTCAACCAAAAATAGCTTTAACATGTCTCCTCTGTCATAATTTACCATTTATTGTAAAACCCCTTAAGTGACTGTGAAAATTCGATCTTTATTATGAAAGCACCACGCTGTCATTGTAGCGCGCCTTCGCTAATCGTGGCCATCCGGGCTGACCGCTAGCCGAAATTGTCCGCCATCTTGAAAGGGGTAAGTAAATAACACTGAAGACCATTTTAAGGGATTCACTCAAATCATGAAAGCAAGAGATTTGTCGAAAGCAACCCTGTTTTCATGTAAAGATGTTTGCCAAAGCTTCTCTGGAAGTCAACAGCTAAATAGAAAGTATAAGTGATTTGAAAGGTCGACTCTCTATAAAGCTCATCATCGATATATAGTATATGTAAATCTTAAGGAATTGATTAGCCGAAGCGAGGTTGGTAATAGTATGAAGTGTAGCAGCAATAGGAAAACAGTTTCCTGCCTCACGTTTCAGCGGCCTCGTCTTCCTCAGAGCCTGAACCTTTGAATCAGCAGAGAAAATAGCCTTAGTTGTCCAAGTATTTTGAGATTTTAATGTTTACGCTCGCGATCTCAAGAGTTGTAGCAGTTTCTGTCATGGAATGATGGGCGCTTTGAATCACGCACATATTTCACAGATTAATATCATAACTTTCATCCACATCTGGTTTTTGGAGCTCACCAAGGCACCTTTCTCATCTTCTTCAGCAGACTCTGTATGAGCGCTCGCTGTAACAATCCACATCTGGTATTTGAAGCTTGCAAGAGCAGCTTTGTAGTCGATTCTCATCTTCTCCAGCGTCTTATGTATGAGTGCTCGCGCTAAAGGTTCACATCCGGTGCTTGGAATAGTTCAGTGGTATAATACTATCACGCCATGTGGGCAACCAGGGCTAAACTAATACATCTACTGGTGGAGTCAAATACGAGGCACGTGTACCGCGATCGCCATAGGTCGCTTGGAATACTGATGAGATCTGTAGCCCATTTGCTTGCCCCAATTTCCCTAAGCCTTCCATCCGTTCAAAGCTGATAAATTTATACCAGACTTGACTCAAAAGGTGGCCATCAGAAAAGATTTAACCAGTAGCAATGTTCTCAGGTTCTCAGTTAGATAGCTAAACCTCACCCAGTTCTTTGTGAGTCTTGTTTGCATGACTGGAACAAACAGTCATGGGATCAATGATTATAGTGGTTCAGTAGCGAATGTGCCAAAAAGTTTGGCTTGGCTTAGTTGCATCTAGAGTGCACATCGAGTGTACGAAGCATTGGGTATCCCTGCCACTCGGGTCTTGAAGATGAGTCGTTACATATGATGCTTATGAAAACAATTCTTGCACTAACATAGTTGAATGGTAACTCGCTTACTCCAACGGTGAATCGCCGCCCACGCGAGCATCCTATAAAATACAGAAAACTTGCAAGCATGTTTGCGTTGAAGGTGGCTTTCCACCAGATTTTGATATTCACTTAAATGCTTGAAGTTCGATGATTTCGAAAGTAAATTTTTTTTTCAAAAGGCATTTTTACACCAGTGTAGCATTATAAGTAAAATGAAACGTCTCACATCCGATGTTTAATCACGCTTATTTTTCGCTACACAAAGCCTTCCGTAGACTATTAGAAATCATTCGGTAGCGTAAATCTGGCCAATTTTAGCACTATCCTCTTTTTCGGAATGATCTTTTTCACTGTAGCATGAAAAAAAACATTTCAGTTTCATACGCGTCGCAGGTTGCTTCTCGGCTATGGTGTTGTGGCGCGCAAGTTTTATCACCAATTTCAAGTTTTTTCTTAGTTTAGAAAACTTTGCGAAAAATATATTACTCTGTTAGTACAAGATTTTTTACCTTTCTACAGCTTCTCGTGCAAGGGCTTAGGTCGATTAGGCTTACGCTACTTAGCGACTTCATTTGGCATTATAAATTTAAAATTAAAGAATACTCAAGCTCAGAGAACGACGAATAAAATTTCCTCTACAACTGCAGTGCGAGTAACCTAGGAATCTCTACGGAACGGAGAAAAGATTTCCCGGAAAAATAACGTAAAAAGCGTGATAATGCGCCGCGCAATTGAAACATTTCAGAATCATTGATACGGCGCAGCAAGATGTTTTCTCTTCTCTAAGATACAAATCCACTTTGACATTTTCAAAAATTGAATTTTCTAATAATTTCTGAAAGCCTGGTGGAAATCTTTGTTAAGCAAAAACGGTTTTCTGAAAAAAATTCTCTGGAAAAGTAACCATTACGGTAACATTCAACAATGGTTACAGAATTACAATGTTCCACGATTCAACAATATTACGATAACAACATATGATAAAGATAACAACGACTTTATTGACTATTAGTAGTACAAATAGGGGTCACAGATGGATAGAAACATGGAAGTAATGAGCATCACATAATGATGAGTCACTGAATGAGTCATACGATTTTATAGTGTCGATTGCTTGGATAGCAGTCAGTCGTAATGCAATAGATTGATGCGTGCAATGTTTGGCTGCGCATTACGACTACGCGGCTGCGATCGGAATGCTTTTATATCTACCCGAGAGTATTTGCATTGGAGATAGGTGGTGTCAGATGATGATTTGGAGCTGCTCACCTTCCCCTGATTAGGAACCAGGCATAGCCCATTTGAACAGGTGCGGAACGGCAATATAAATCACTACGCGCAGCGCGAATCACAAAGCGGAGCGCAATTTCTGTGGAATAATTAGAGCTTGTTTTCCGATTTGGATGAACTTTTGAGATCCTGGTTTTTGTGATACATCACGTATCACTCTACGCATATACTTTCGGAGCATATGTAGCTATTACGTGTGAAGAAAACTCTTGCCGACTTTGCAATAGTAGTATTTTTGGCAGTTACCCAACTGTAATATCTTGTACAAAGGATAAGGATATAACCATCATCTCCAAAGCGTTCCAATATGCACAGCACAAAAAAAAGCAATGAATTCGGTGAAGAGAAGCAATGTCAGTCCATCGATAATTAATAAAAACGTTTCAGTTTTTTCTGACAAATCATTCCGAACCATGCATGTAGTCTGCTGTGGGGGCTTATGCAGTGCAACACACGTGTTTTGGCATCGCAGCCTCTTCAGGTGCATGGTACCTTTCGTCTAAGCCAATCCCTCCTGGGGAGAACCTTCTTAGAGGATTCGCGGACGTTATGTTCACATGCGTGTTTATGTAATAAGAATCACCAGACATGCAGTGTTTTACACTCAGTTGCTCTTAGCTGGTACTCGTGAAATATCATATCATTTGTTTTGAGTGTTCTTTAACACTCAACGGCGCGCGTGAATATTACATGTGCTACTCGAAAACGAAGAGAAGCAGCAAAATGCGCGTTCCATTTACACGTCTTTCTAAGAAGAAAATAAAGTAAACATTCATGAGAATACGAGTGAGGTGACATTGACCTAAGGTTACTTTGCTTACAATTTAAAGGTTCCTTGTCTCTAATTGAGCAGGATGTTTGATAAACGCCTTCAATTTTTCGCAATTATCCCAATTAAGGAAAAGAGGCTTGTATTGTTGTAGATTTCGTATAATGAAGCTTGATTTTATTTGTGCAAAAATCACAATTTCCTCACTGGCTTAGCCTGTTGCTGCAAATGTTCTGAAAAGATCATCTAAAAATTATGAAGCGCTGTTCATTTATATCGGCCATCGGTTTAATTCCTTCAACGCCGCAGCTCATCATGGTGTTCCGAAATTTTTCGCCTCTTGAAATGAATAAAAAAAAGTGCATTCACGCAAAAGTTTTCGGTATGTTCGCAACTCAATGACAGCTTTTTCAGTTTCTATAGATCTGTGCAGCATGAGATCGATTGGTCTTCGAGTTATGAATAGCTCTGTAGAAGCCCTTGGTCTTCAATGTATTGAAAATTATTTTGGAGAACATTTCGTTTGCTGGGCTAGTAAAACCTAATAAATTTTAGTTTATCATTTCCGCAAGTGACATTTTCAAAGCACCGTCAGCGTTATAGAATCATGGACTCCGTTATAAGCTTTTTTGAAATCAACATCGGATGGAGCCGAATAAGCTATTCCGTGTTGCAGCAGTTCCGCGTTCTAGAGATTCGCGTTGTTTTGGCCGAATTGCCAAGCGATAACAGTTTCATTACAGCATGTTTTCCTTACTCTAAATACAACACTGTGAGAATTCGCCAAATCACCTTACGAAACTATTACATCAAAGATTATATGAACATGACTATCAGACCTCTTGAAAGGCTTGAAACATTCTCTTAGACTACATTGAAACTTCAAGCAAGGTCTCGCAATAATCGATCGGAATGTATAGTTACACATGCTTCCGTAACAACCATAAGCATAGATATTCGTTACCGAAAACCTTGCTGAGGAAGAGTGTTCGTTTTTGTCAATACGTATTTGTGTTCACAAATTTTCTTCCGAAGATGCAACTGTAATTTGGCATTTTATCGACTGTAGACATTTCAGCTTTGAACTGTCGTGATTCTATGCCACAGCATTAGAAATGAGAAGGCGGGAATAGAAAATCAAGCCACCTATTCAAGGAGTTGGTGCACCAGCTAAAATTTCTGTGTAAGTGGTCTCTTTCACTCAAGCCATTGTCACTTAACATTAGGCATGCATTTCTCTTCATTGCGCCATTCTTTTGTGTTGAAATAAAGAATCAGTCACAAAACGTGCCTCGGATGAACCCTGAAACAAGCAAGTTAATATCTATGTACCCCTGGAGCTCTTGAAAAGTCAAGCAGCTGCCACGAAATCGTCATTCACCTAATAGCGGTGTAAATTCGTTATTGTCTCATGAAGAATCTAATGCAATCGAAAGAAAATTCGTCTTTGGTGAATTTGCAATATTCCTAGATATTTAGAGTTCAGAAAAGAACCTTTTTACAAGCATAATGAAACGTGTGACCAATCGTATTATTTCGCTGGTAGCCACAATCTCGACAGTGCTTGGATGTGGAGTGATGCCTAGAGGTCAAGGTAACGAGCAGAGGACTGCTATGGTACCACAAAAATTTTCAGTGTTAAATAGATGAAATTGATTATATCAAATACTTCATTAGTACTAAGAAAATATTGTGATCTGGCAATTTGTGAGAGTGATATTGAATTTCGAATAAGAGATGAAGTGATCTCAAAATATTAATCATGATTTTTTTTAGAAGTTATTTGCTATAAAACGACGATCTTTCGCTGCAGTGAGCACTAGAAACTTCACCGTCACTAGTTTCACTTTGCCAGTTGCCATGGTTTATTCTGATGCAGTTGATGTCCGAGCTCAGGTCCCTGATATTGCAGCTAACGCCGCACGAGCAACGGGATTTGCTCAACGCCTTATAGTACAAACTGTGAGTTTAAACCTTCTAGGTTTCAAGTTTATCTCGCACAAATTCTAGAAAGCGTAGAAATCACCTCGAATTTCGTAAGCAATCGTCAGCTTCCTACTGCTTACTAGATTTTCATGGGCTCGCATGATGTTTTTGAAAAGCAGTTTCGAATAAATTCTTCAAATCAACAAAGAAGTTTACTTTTCAGGTCTTTGACGTTCTCGCAAGCCAAGCTTGTAATGCCCTTCTACCTGATGCAGTCATATCGGGCATATTGAGCCAACTTGAAGTCAATGTCAGATACGCCCCATGAGTTGCCAGAAAGTTGTCTTTAATCTAATGGATATGCGTGAGTATTCAATGAAGAACATCCATCTGAGTGACTGCAAGTAGAATTATGAAAGGCACTGAAAGAAAGCCGAAGGGGTTAGTTAACGTCCAAAAGAAAAAACAAGCGCTTCTTTGGAAATTTGCCGAAACATGTCCTAAAATGGGAGGACGGTTATCATAATGACGTCAAAATAATAATATTTGAGACTAATTTTTTCAACAAGTTTCGCAAAATTTTTTTGCAAATGATGATAGCATTCAATGTGTTAGGTGCCGGTTTGAAAAGTTCTGAAAAGATAGAAGAAAATTAGTGCTCAAAGCTATCTAGGCCTTTCAATTTTCTATTGTAATGGAAGAACGTGTCTTCCTAGCATTCACACTGCCTTGTGGAGGAGGATATGATCGATAAATGCATTATCGTCGGAACACTGTAACGCGAATTTGCCCTCAAAAGGGCACAGCACGACAAAGGATGATGTGTAGTCGAGTGATGCTTGGAGCTGTTCCCGAAACACATTTGACAATTTCAGGAACTCTCTCGGTTAGATTTCACTTTTCTTTTGTTCAAATTCGTCTTGAGAAGAAAGATTCTGTGTAGACCAGCGACATCATCATGGCAAACTGGTCGAGGACAATGTGGCAAAGTGTAGTGTATAGAGCGATTCGAATGCTGGCATTGGGTCCATTTGGATCGAACTTCGTCTCAGCATCGGCCACTGTTGGCGGAAGCTGAATTCGATCCGCAGTTTTTTTGAGACAAAAATTCTCATTTATTCGATGCTTGTCGTTGTATTACAGCAAAAATAAACTGACAAATAACATAAGTGTTGGATAGTCAGAGTAACGCAGTAATCGCACTGACCTATATAATGTAACGTTTTCAGACTTCCAAACGAAATTCAAAGCTTTAGCTAGCTGCTCTTGCGCGCACGAAAATAAATATATCGGCGTTGACCTTATAGCGTTGAGGATGGATCATCTTCAACTTATGTATTCCGTCATTCAAATCTTGAGTGCCATGAAGCTGTACGGAATTTCTCTTGTGAGTTAAAGTCTCATATCCACTATGAAGATCAGTAAACAAAAGTAAAACTGGAGGAAGATCAAATCATTTAGAATGCCGACAATCATATTCAGCACCGAACATGTTAGTGAAGAACTTTAAAGTAACGGATGAAAACCTGATTTTCTGAGGCATTCTAAATTTTTCCATCTAAACCCTTCAAATCTCGGGAGTGGTAGTGGTGCTTGTTATAGAATGATGAGTCTTTTCAAACTACGCAATTATGTAGTTGCGGCAAAGCCGGTTAGGTTATAAGGGTTATTCTCTTACAGGTGGTCTGTTCAGCAAACAGAGCTCTTTTCCTACAGTCTTTTATGCAGCCGGTAGTTTGAAGAATGAAAGTATTTAGCGGAGCCGACTACGTGGAAGTGTCACATTTGATATAGTCATGTCAAGACAAAAACTATTTTCAATAAATCACATTTATCAATCTCGTGCATTAGCCAAATCATAAATATAATTATTACTGATCGCTGTTGCTAGGGTTCAAAATAAGTTGATCTTGCAATCTTTTATTATAATTGTGTTAGAGGAATAGAGGATAAAGCTCTCGGCGTTAATCAATCACTGAGGAAGGTGCCATGCATTCGTTTTCAAATTTAAACATCGTTTGAGCTGATTCAATGCATATGTGGCCTTTACAATGTTTCGCGGTGGCCTCGCGCTCTATCGGGTCAGTGCTGCTTATCCTCTCAGACAAGTATAGCACTAGTTCGATACTAATTTACCGACCGCGCAGGGATGGATAGTTTGCTGAGCCATGAGCGCGAGATCGCGCCATCAACTTTTTTTACGACGCAGCGCACCTCTTACCAGTGCGCCACATGCGCTCTCTTTTCTGGCTGACAATAATGCTGACTCCAAGGAAATATTGCCTGGAGATAACAAATCATTGTCAACGGATGATTAGCGCGTCGCATACGCTCCGTCCTTATATGAGAACACCCGTCGAATGAGGAACATCGTTCGACCGGTGTCTCACCGAACCACATTCGACTCGAGCGACAGCGAACACGTAGATCCACAGCGAGGGCGAACGACTGTAGGTAGCGGACTCGGATCGTTGTTTCTGCATAAGACGAAGACGAAGACGTCAAAACGTTAGCTGAACAAATGATGTATATCAGCCTCGCGTATCAACCTTTTCTAGTCGGCCGTTGATGGGAAGAACTGTCACTCTCCTCGCTCACGCAGTAGTTGCGGGAACGACATTGCACATGGAGCACATAATTTGTTGTAGCTTCGTAATGATTCATATTTTTGTCTTTTCTGTCTTCAATGGAGGAGATGTGGCTAGTCAATGGTGGAACATGACGGAGGAGACTTCATAAGAATATAGTTGAAGCATGCCAAAAATCAAAAGCAATGCATCGTTTTTTCAAAAATAACAGCACATTGCATTGCCTTGTCACTCCAGCGATAATTTGGAATAACTTTTCATCTTTCAAAGCTTTGAGTGTTAAAACTTTTATAGATTTGTTGAAGAGTCTTTGTTATATCGTTTTATGAATAATAATTTCTCATATATCCACGTGTACACAACAGTAAACAATATTTAATTGTGCAACCAGGAAGTGATACCATTTCGTCCTCTAAAACCCCAAGTTTTTGAAGGGAAAGCCAAATTCTTACGAAAAATCGTACTTCAAATTGTTTCTGAGGGTTTCTGTGTTATTATACTTGATTTGTTCATATTTTGACCATAGTCATCTTTTGTATCTTAACTGTTGTCAGCATTTGTTCACTTTTATTTGCCACACTCGAATAAATAGTTTGACAATCTACTATATCATCATTCAGCACCTCTGAAATCAAATAGCATAAATATTTTAAGTTGATATCCTCTAATTCTATACATTAGCCTAAAGGCTGAGGTTGTGAATAATTTATCAGGTCTTGAACTAAGCTTCCGAACTTAGTCCAAAACTTGAAAAGTTATTTTTAGGTAATCGAATGCATCAAATAAAATTAAATAAAGTATTCTCTGTCTGTCTATATGCAATTCTGCCATTCTGCTCGTTTGAACATTGGAAATTATTGGTCAAATCACTGGTTGACAAAGTCGGATCTTCTTCGATCGCCTCAATGATTGCTTCTCGATTAATTTCACGCGATCTTCCGGATCTTGATTGATCGGTCAGATCAGTATTCCACTGCAAATTTTGTAAGCCATTCGTGCGCCGCAGTTCTAATAACAACTTGGCGGCCTTTTGCACGATTGATGTTGTTAAATGCAACTTGAAAATTACGCCCCAATTGGAACTCTTAAAGCGGTAAGTTGTGAATGATTTCCCATAACTGCTCCATTGTTGGACAAGTATATGCAGAATACACCAAACGATACGCAAGAAAATTCTGCACGAGATAGGTAAAAGAAAAATTTGTTTTTGTGGGAAAATTCTTATTTTCCGGGTCAAGTTTGGAAACTTAGTCGGGGACCTAATAAGATAATGGATGTTTCTCACCAACGGTGATGCTCATTGCTTGCAATGCTATATCGTCGACTGATTTCGTCTTAAAAAATTAGTGCAGCTCACAACCTGGAACCTTTTTAGAATCATAGAACAAATTCTTATTGTTCTGAGGAATGTAGGCATTTTTGTTATCTACTTTTATATGATGAGAACATTACTTTTTCAGAGCATATTAAAATTCTTTTTACTAAGAAAGGTGTTGAGAAATTCTTTAGTAATATTTTCAGTAGAAAGTGAAACGTTTTGTTTTTGTGAGTAAAAAGTGGTTTCAGGTCGTTTCATAAACCAAACCAAGTGTTGCGGCAATTTTAAAGCCATCAAATGACTATACAAATATGAACTAAAGAGAGAAAAACAAATGTTGTATTATAGAACAGTCGAAACAGTACTTGTCTTGTGAAGGATGTGGCTTTCTCGTTGAAACATTCAAGATTTTGCAACATATGGGCTTTCTTCAGCTAAAATCATCCGAATAGAAGCAATTTTAGCGATATTCCATCATTTCATGACAATAATGCTTTCTCAGAACCTTAGAATACTAAAAAAGACTTTCCTGATTTCATTGCGAGTTGCGTTATAATCACCCCATGTAAGTTAAATTCATCCGAAATTGCCGTGACCGAGAATCGACCGCTCATTTCTAGTAAAATGATTCATACTTTTAGATTCGACTGGTGTAAATGCCGTAAAAGACCTCATGAAATGCTCGAAACATGTTAATTTTGTTCACATTCGAGTTAATCGAATTTCACTTACTAAATAAAGCAATTCTTGGTGGTTTAAACGGTATTTTGTTTTTAGAATGCTTCTTAGAGCGCCTTAACAGTCGAAAGAAAATTATGTTTCGTGCTCGGTGAGCACTTCATGCCTGCTAGGACGTGCGTACTAGATATATTATCAATCCGCGGCACGAATTACATCTGGATTTCTTTACGAAAGTCAGGATTGCCTGTGATACCTCGAAATCCCCTCCACACAATCACGGGCTTTCTTTTGGAGAAAAGGGGCCAGAAAACCGTTCTTTCATCCAAAAGTGAGTTGAAAAAAATTATTCCAGTCCACGACTGTGCTGTGGTTCCTGACGAGATTTTTCTTGCACTATGTCATCGACATTGTGCCTTCTTCCAACTGTGAAAGAAGTGAAGAGCAGTGGCGAAGGCAAGAGGAGTGTTCTCGAACCAATTTCTGACTTTAATATTGATCCTATCGCGAAATTTGCTCTTGTAACTCCGCCGAACAATTTGTAGATAGAAATATAACTCAATCACATGTCTTTTTTTCACGGAAGTTTGGATTATAATGCGCAATATTATTCTGAAAGCATGGCGGCTCCTTTTTGATAGTTGGCGAACCAAAAATACTCATATATCAGTGAATTCAATGAGAAGCAGAAGGCAGTTGAAAGGCATTTGACGTGCAATGACTTACTCAATGTGGCGAATGTTGAGATGGCTCATTGTGGTGCTGCCAATAATGCGAAATCCCATCCACTTACCAGTATTGCGTGGTGGCCACTGTTACACCACGCGACACCTAATTTTCTCTTAGCTGCTACAGCTCACTAATAAGTCGTTTTGAAAAACAAAACGCATCACTGGAATTGGCAGAATTTAGACTATCGAATGGTTACTAAAATTCCAAGGGACTGTTGTGTCCAGCGAATGTAGCGCTGAAACGTCTTAAATATGAAGCATAGTTTCGTTTTGACTGCTACAGCACATTAAAAAATTTTTATCAGAAATCAAATATATCGTTAAGATCGCCTAATTTTGAGCTACCGATTAAGTTACAGAACAACTTGGAGAATTTGAGAAAACACCCTGCTTTCAAAGGGGTGCTCATAGAAGCAATAATTCACAGGAGTGATTATCTATTAACATCGGCATAGTTTGAATAAATGAGTATCTTCTTCTATTTAGCCGCTCCGAGTTGTTAATGATATTATTTACTGAATATCAGCTGGTATTCAAGCAATAATTTAGGATGTGCGAAACCAGATCTTCTTTTGATCTTACGGAACTTCAGAAAGTCTTTCGTAGAAAACAAATGTACTGCTGAGATTGGTAAGATTTGTCCTATTTAATGATTAAGATCTGGTGCAAATATACTGTTGAAATATCAAAAGATCGACTGTTTTTGAAACCCCCAAAAACATTCAATATAATTCCAAAAAAAAGCTATTTTTGGAATTATATTGAATGTTTTTGGGGGTTTCAAAAACAGTCGATCTTTTGATATAGTTTTGATCTAACAGCAAAAATCTATCGACTGAGAGGTGGTGATGGTACAGTGTCATAGTACACTGTGCCATCACCACATACGCCACCTCCTTGCTTCAATGCAGGGCTGAATGTGGGGCGGGGGTCACTGATGAGGAGGACGAACCTCCGAAACACCGGTGTATGACCCTGGGCTACCAACCCCCTTTTTTGAGCTTAAATCATTCTTTTTTTTTGGAATTATATTGAATGTTTTTGGGGGTTTCAAAAACAGTCGATCTTTTGATATAGTTTTGATCTAACAGCAAAAATCTATCGACTGAGAGGTGGTGATGGTACAGTGTCATAGTACACTGTGCCATCACCACATACGCCACCCTCCTTGCTTCAATGCAGGGCTGAATGTGGGGCGGGGGTCACTGATGAGGAGGACGAACCTCCGAAACACCGGTGTATGACCCTGGGCTTACCAACCCCCTTTTTTGAGCTTAAATCATTCTTTTTTTTTGGAATTATATTGAATGTTTTTGGGGGTTTCAAAAACAGTCGATCTTTTGATACTGTTATGTGGGTTTGACTTCGCATTATGGCACCACCCCAACGAGCCACCTCAACATTCGCCACATTGAGTGAGTCACTGCACATGTACTGCCTTTCAACCTTCTTCTGCTTCTCATCGAGTTCACTTAATCATGGGCATTTTTGCCTCGTCAACCACCGAAAAGGAGTTGCCGTGCTCTCGTATAGTAATACTGCGTATCACAGTTCAAACTTCTGTCCAAAAAAAAAGACATCTGATTAAGTATCATTTCTAGTTACAAATTGTTCGGCGAAGTTACAAGTACAAATGTCGCGATAGGATCAATATTGAATTTAGAAATCGGTTCGAGAACACTTCTCTTCAGTTCGCTACTGTTCGTCAAGAACCACAGCACAGTCGTGAACTGAAATAATTTTTTTCAAATCACTTTTGGTTGCAATAAAAATTTTCTGGCCTCCTGGAAAGTGATCTTTATTTAAGTATGAGCTTGTCAATCTCTGAAACACAATTAGTCATTTTCAACAAATCTTTTTTCAATCCTGATTTTCGTAAAGAAATTCATATGTGATTCGTGCCTAAGATTGATAATACATGTAGTACACAAATCCTAACAGGCAAGAAGTGCTCACCGAGCACGAAACATAATTTTCTTTCTGCTGTTAAAACGCTCTAAGAAGTATTTCAAAAGCAAATATATCGTTGAAACCACCAAGGGTTGCTCTATGTAATAACTACAATTCGATCATCTCAAATGTGAACAAAATTTCATTCCGACTGTCATAGCGCCTAAACAAGGCATTTAAGAAATAAAAATACCTTTCAATTTTACTTGATTTGAGCTATCGATTTGAGCTATCAAATGACTATCGAAATGTTTTACAAAAACAAAAATACATTTTCACCGATGGGCTCAAACACGGTGGAGATAACGGAAAAGTACCGAGCTATTTGACAATTCATATTTAGCACTCATAAACTTTTCGTAAGGAATCGATGATCTGAGAGAAGTGGTCATACTTTTGATTTATTATTAATAAAAAATCCATAATATATAAGGTTCTAAATGTACTATTTTTCGAACTACATCTGAATTGAGAGAAACCTTTGTGTTCCTCGACTTTTATATTGCAAGGGCAAGTGTCTTAATCAGCGTTTCGCGACATTTCTTAGAAAAGACGAAATTGCCAGGTGGCGTTCGAAACTTGTAGCTAAATGTTCATAGACTTCTGTAGAAAACGACTGCCAGGAACAAATCAATTGATGGGATCATTAGTATCTAAGATGTAGATTGTGATTAACGGATCGCGCAAAAAAGTGCAGTATATTCTTTCAAAGTCTTGGGCGACTACTGTAATGAAATTTTCCGTTGCACAGCGATTTAATTATAATGTCAAGCAAATAAATATTCAGCTTTATTTAACGTTCTAAAAACTCGTAGCAGGGCCGATTACCCCTCAACGCCGTAGGTGCTTACGATTTGTCATTCACAAAATAGACAAAGCAACTACATCAATTTTTGAGTCGAAGAAATCTCGCTGCCATTTCGAAGATTAGTAAATATTTCGTCTTAGCATGGCACGTCACTTACTACAGTAATTCGATTGGCATAATGAAAGACATGGTTTTTATAGCCATCTATCAGGTATATTGAAATTTGAGCGTAAGTTATCCCAAGAAACACTTGTAATGAAAGGCATGATACTTCACAATACTAGCCACGAGCAATCGAGTGTAGAACACTGCCCGCAGGGCAATTTTATCACTTACTGGCGCGCGTAAAACCGTCGACGACTCCTCTGCGTAAGAGGGTCCTCGTCCGAGAGGGATGGCTTAGTCGAAAGGCACCGTGTAATTGACGAGGCAGCGAGCGCGAAAACGTGTATTGCACTGTGTAAGTGCCCACAACAAACCACATGCATGGCTCAGAAATAAATATCAGATATATTGCTCAACAACACTAATTAAAGAAGAGCCATCAGCGTGAACACATTTTTGCCATCTCTCAGGCAACAAATCAATACCGTGCTCATAAACTCGTCATCCTTGTTTTCAGAGAAAATTGTCAGTCTTCGTCGCAAATGATTGATGTCTCGGAATCTCTTCTTGCACAGGAAGTGCTCCAACGACAGAAACAGGTGATAGTCAGATGGCGACAAGTTAAGACTGTATGGCCTACAATCCAGCAACTTCCAATACAGTTCGGTCAACTTCCTCTTTGTCAATCTGGCGACATTCAGCCTGTGTTGTCTTGAAGGAGGATGAGATTGCGGCGACGTCAAGGTGACAGGAGCCGATTGCAGCGGTCCAAGTGCTTACATTAGCTCTTGGCGATGATCGTCTTTCTGGGTGGCAGAAAGTCCTGGAATCAGCGATGTCCGATGGCAAAGGATGATGAGCATAGCTTTTGGCGCAAATCGATTTGTAAGTGGAGTTGGGGTTCTCCAGTAGCCTGGTGGCAACCATTGATTTGAGCGGCGTTCACTTCCAACAAAAAATCACTTTTCGTCGACGGTGGTCACCATGACCCAAAATGAAGTGCGAAGATGGCAACGGAGCAATCTCTTAGCGATTTTCTTGCGTGTAGTATTTTTACCTAGTTTCGATTAATATATCTGGTGCTTCTTATTCTAATGTTAGAAGCTATAAGAAGACCTAATAGCAATGTCGGAGACTCCTAAGGCTTCTGAAAAAGTCAACTAGCAGCTCAGAGGACGTCCCCCACTTATGAATGGTGAGTGCCAAACCCGTATTTACTTCTGAATGAGCTGGATTCAAAAATTGAAAAAATTTGCCTCTATTTGTGAAAATATTTCTCATTGATTGTTGATACCCAATATCTCTCAACATAAATGACTTCAATGCCGATGACGACTTCCCGCCAAACCGTTGACGGTTGGCTGTTGACAGGTCACGCGTTGTAGCGTAGAAAGAGTGGCGTGCAAAAACGGACGTGGGTAGCGCAACGGTTCAGCACACGCTCCCGGAAAGAGTGAGATCTGGGTCGAATCCCAGCTGACCCGAACATTTTTCACACCACCCTGCATTATTGGGTATACCGTAAGATCATGCCACAGCACAAATTTCGAATGATTTCCAGGAGTAAAAAACGAACATCCTGACAAACACGGGGGACCTCCGATCACATCCTTGGTGTTTTCGCTGCTAGACACAATGCCAACAGTGTTCGGATGGGGAGTGATACCTGCAGGGCGGAGCAATAAGCAGAAGGCTAAAAGGCCGAAACATGCTTCTAGACTAAGTACCATAACAGATCTCATGAAAAGCTCTAAATATATTATCAGAATATACTGTTTTGAGCTAGGTCTCAAAAAACAGTCGAATATGAACGTAATATTAAATTTACTAACCATGATCAATGGACTCTTAATCATTGCAAAGTCGGGTCCTCTTGTCACTGGCAATGTAGTGATATGATATCACTGTAGTGTGAAGTAGAATTTTCACTTTTGCGCGCAGCGTAACATCTTCATCGCCGATTTCCTATATGTAAGGGATATATCCTTTTACGGACGATGAGTGCCATTATTATCTTCGGCTGGGCTCGCCGTTTGGACGGTTACGAAGAGTAAGTGTGTGCTTCAATACAAATTTGGGTTAATTAAGTTCTCAGAGGAGCATTATTATCAAAACAACAATAAAATATCGCTGATAAGACTTCTGTACAACATTAACTCTAATGCTTCTCAAAATCTTGTCTTCTCTGAAGGAAAAAAAACCATAACTTTGGGAAAGAGAAGTATATTTCCAAATGTTAGTGAACACTTTCTCCTATCTTCTTGGTGTTCTCGTAGTCTTTCGATAGCTTGAAAAACCCTGATTCTAGCACCAAGCTTGCCGCTTTTACGTTGTAATACTGAATAAAAGATGACGTTTTGCATTCGCAATTCAATTTTTCTAAATTACAGCGGATTTTTTGAGACTATATAGTTACATTTGTTTCCTATAGACTTGTTTTGCTGAAGAAAATTTAACTGTTATTGGTAGAATTTTCCTAAACGCACTTCTGAAAAAAAATTATAAAGCCCAGCTGCGCTGCAACAGTCGAAATAGAATTTTGTTTCATATTTAGACATTTCTCGTCGGACAAAATTTTTTCTATAAACGATTAATAACCATTCGATAGGCAAATATCAGCAACTTTAAAGACGTTCTTTATTTTTGGACATGACTTCTTAGAGAGCTGTGACAGTCAAAAGGATATAGGGTCCCGCACTCTGGAGGGTAGGATTTCGGGACATTGGTTCCAAGTCACCGTGCCTCTAGCAGCATATCAACTAGCTTCGATAGGTAATCTTCTTTTGATTGCAACAGTACAATAAGGAGTTTTTCTTAGAACAAACTTATTGTGGAGATAATTGATATTGGATCTATCGAAGAATTATTCAAAAAATTATAGTCTATTGTAAAAGCTTTCTTCAGAGGGAAATGTTTGGTGCAAAAGATATTTTAATTATTACTGTTAGAACTCATAAAGGAAATCATTATATAAATAAAGTATGCCATCAAAATTTTCGAGGTTTAAACTATCGAATAGCTGTTATGAGTGGAAGCTATTTCACTACTATTTTGTTATACATATATTATTATATTTACATTTGTTAGACATTTTATACATTGACATTATTTGTTATACATTTGTTATTGTGTATTGTTATATATATATATATATATATATATAATATATATATATTATTACTATAAATACTATTTTGAAAAAATCAGAAATCTCGCTTCCCCAAGAAGTCAGAACAGAAAGCGGACATCGAAAATGATTTGATTTTCCAAAATCTAATCTTCTCTTGACCGTTACTGCACTCCGAGAAGTCCTTTTCAAAAACTAAGTATCACCTGTATTACCTGCCGTCCAGTTGATCGTTGTGACTCAACCGAGTACCAGCAACACTTTCATTTTTCGCTATCGCGTGCAAGAGTAGCCCAGTGGGTCCTCCTCGCTCTAGAGATTCCCTGAATATCGTATCTTTCTTTTATACCTTTCGTAAAAAATCGGGTCACGTGTCGGTGGTCTTCCTATAGAACGCTTGATGTCCCGAGGAATCCAGTCGGCAACGGCTCTCGTCTATCGGTTATCGTTGATCGGCATCACGTGTCCGGCCCACCTTATTTTCGATATCTGCGTGTAGAACGGCATCTCTGATTTTCGATCGTTGACTTAGGTCGCAATTTCGGATCAAAAACTAAGTATGCCGTTGAAGTTGCTTTCATTCGCCTTATCTGATAAATATTAATTGTGTATGAAAAAAAACTTTATTAGGCAATAAATGCTTGGATGTGGAACAAAAATTTTTTACGACTGTTACGGCGAAAAAATTGAGCCATTCAAGGAATAAAATACATCATTCAAATTCCCAAAACGTTTTACATTCGTAAAGAATACGTTTCTACCAAAAGGCTTAAACAGGTTCGAGATAACGGGGAACATCCGCTATACTTCCATCTCTTCTTCGCATGCCATATCTATGAATGAAGAATTCGGACGAAATTACGTATTACTCTGAGAAATGGGAATCTGAAATGCATAATAGTCATAAAAATAAAAAAATGTTGAACTGTTTGATAAAGCTTCTAAATATAGCCTTTGCATGATTATTTGGTCCTTCTCTTAGAAAGTGTGGATTATGAATAGAGCAATCACGTTATTTCTAGTAGAAATAAAATTATTGAAGTCTTTTCTATCAAATATCGACCATTTACTGACACAGAAATCCCATCTATTGACGAGAAAAATATGAATATCATTAGGAAACTATCATATTAGATTTGAAACAGGCGCCGGCAGCCTCTCTTCGTAGCAGACCGAAGCACCCGCCAGCCAAAAGTGGCGCCGTCCGCAAAGGGAAATCCTCCATAATTGATTGTAGTCGTTGACTACTCAATAAATGGAAATTTTTTCAAGTAAGAAACCGCAAGAGTATGAGTTATTACTATTTAATACTTAACCAGTCTTGCTCATTTTTTGCTATTTTTGAAATTTCAATCAAAACTCATTGTGGCAAGTTGGTGTTTGGAAGAACTAATAACTCAAATAAATCAATTTCACAAATAAGCACCTCAATCTTTCGCATTTGGAACAAAATCAGATCAACATATTTGAGATTTCTTGTGAAAGTGGAAACATAGGTAATCGTAGTTTTAAGCACTGATCAGGGCTTTTTCAAAATAAAGAATATAATAAGATTTGTGACTTTGAAGTCTTCTAAAATTTCTATTTCTTCTAGCGCAAAATGTTGGTATAAAACTATGAACATACAAATTGGCAATTATTTATCTTCATTATGCCTTTCTAAAGAAAACCAATGCATTCAAATGAACACAGTTTTAGCTAAGAGAATTGGGTGGTGCGCAAAAAATTAGACTTCGCTCGGGAGTTGAAACTGCGCTTCATCCATACCGGGTCATGTGCTACCACTACACCATCGCGACCAGAGCTTGTTCACCACCACTCATTCTTCAATACCTTTTTGTCATAGCTACCAGCCAACAACCATTAACAGGTTTGGTCCGATAAGCAAATGTCGCTATATAAACCTAATGTTAGCTTACCACTCAATTCGCTTAGGAAAATTTGGCATCATGAACACTGCGAAAAGTTGTAAAAATATAAGAAATCTCGAATTATATACGTTCACAATTTTGATAGATATTCTACAGGGGCACACAAAAAAGAAATTATGGAAGAAATATAAATACTATGAAAATACACTAAAACACAAGCAAATATTTGAAGTATCAAAACGGCAATAAAAATACAAGTTATCGTGTTTTACAGAGTTTCTTTTGGAATTGATTTTATTGTAGCTACTCGCTTTTAGATAATACTTTTTTGTTTGTATATTTTGTTACAACTCATTCTACTGTGGCATGGGCACAACGAGGACGAACGATTGTGACCAATCGACTGGAATCTCTGAATTCTAAAGCTGTGGAGAAGAAGAAACGCGTCGAAACGTTAGGCCAATTAAGAAGTCTTCTGCAACTGCGTGCTTTCCCTCAACCAAAAGAGACATTCAATAATAACTTTTCTTTTAAGTATTTTTGAAACCTCGCTCAAAACAATACAATCTGACAACATGTTTTGAGAGTTTCATGAGGTCTTTTATGGCACTTATACCAGTCGAATGTTAGAGTATGATTCATTCTACTAGAAATGAGCAGTCGATTTTTGGTCACTGCAATTTCGAAGGATTTTATCAACTTACGTGCGGTGATTATAATGCAAGTCGCAATGAAGTCAGGAAAGTTTTATTAGTGTTCTGAGGTTTTGAGGAAACATTATCATCATGAAATGATGGAATATCACTAAATGGTTTCTATTCGGATGATTTTAGCTGGAGAAAGTCCATATGTTGCGAAATCTTCCATTCAACGAGGAAGCCACATCCTTCACAGAGCAAGTACATTTTCGACTGTTTTATAATACAACATTTGTTTCTCTCTTTTTTCGCTCAATTTGTATAGTCATTCGATGGCTTTAGAATTGCCGTGACACTTAGTTTGATTTATGAAACGACCGGAAACCACGTCTTATTCGCGAAAAGAAAGCGTTCTACTTTCTGTTCGCAATATTACTAGATTTTTCAACACCTTTCTTAGTAGAAAGAATGTTTAAATGACTTGAAATGAAAACGAGCACGTAAAATTGGTGCGCATATCTAGTGAAGAAAGTTTCCTAAATAATGTGCTCATCTTAGAAAAGTAGACAATAAAATGCCTAAATTCGTCAAAACAATGAAAACTCTGTTCTATGATCCTAAAAAGGTCCCAGCTTGTGAACTGCACTAATTTTTTTGATGAAATTAGAAATTAGTCGACTATATTAGCACTACAAGCAGCGAGCATCACCGTTGTTGATAAAACATTCACTATCTTATCAGGTCTCCAACTAAATTGCCAAAATTGATCCAAAGAATAAAAACGTTTCCACAAAAACAAATTTTCTTTTATCTATTTCGTGCAGAATTTTCTTACACATCATTTGGTATATTTTGCACATCCTTGTCCAACAATGGAGCCGTCACGGGAAGTCATTCGCAACTTACTTCTTTACGAGTTCCAGTTGGGGCATAATTTTAAATTGCATGTGACAACATCAGTCGTACAAAAAGGCCACCAAGCTGTGGGTAGAACTACGCCGTATGAATGGTTTACAAAGTTTTGCAATGGAGGTACTGATTTGGCCAATCAACCTATATTCAGAATACCGCGTGAAGTTGATCGAGAAGCAATCATTGAAGCGATTGAGGAAGATCCGACTTTGTCAACCAGTTTTTCGACCAGTAACTTCTAATGTTCAGACGAGCAGAATGGCAGAATTGCATACAGGCAGACAGAGAATATTTTGATCAATATTATTTGATACTTTCGCTTACTTAGAAAGTAAATTATTGAATTTTTGTTTTTGAAGTTCGGAACTTCAGTTTGAGACCTATTAGATTAATAACAGCCTCAGCCTTTAGGTTAATGTATAGAATTAGAGGATATCAAACTAAAATATTTAAGCTAGTTGATTTCAGAGGTGCTGAATGGTGATGTACTAGATTATCAGACTATTATTTATTCGACGTGTTGCAAATAAGCGTGAACAATTGCTGCAACAGTTAAGATACAAAAGATGACTAGGATTGAAATATGAACAAATCAAGTATAATAACATAGAAACCCTTAGAAACACTTCGAAGTACGTTTTTTTCGCAGAATTTGGCTTTTCCTTCAAAAATTTGGGTTTTAGAGGGCGAAATGGTATTACTTCCTGGTTGCACCATTTAATAATGTTAACATTTGTGTACAAGTGGATATATGAAACTTAATATTCATAACACAATATAACAAAGATTCTTCAACAAATCTATAAAAGTTTGAACTCTCTAAGCTCTTGAAAGATGTAAAGTTGTTCCAAATAATCGTTGAAGTGACATGGCAGTGCAGAGTGCTGTCATTGTTGAAAAACGATGCGTCGTTTTTGGCATGCTTCAACTATATTCTTATGAAGTCTCCTCCATCATGTTTCACCATTGACTAGCCACATTTCCTCCACTGAAGACAGAAAGACAAAAATTTGAATTCATCACGAAGCTACAACAGATTACGTGCTCATTTGCAATGTCGCTCCGACAACTAACGCGTGAGCTAGGAGAGTGACAGTTCTTCCCATCAACTGCCGGCTAGAAAAGGTTGATACGCGAGGCTGATATACATCATTTGTTCAGCTAACGTTTTGATGTCTTCGTCTTCGTCTTCTGCAGAAACGACGATTCGAGTCCGCTACCTTACAGTCGTTCGCCCTCGCTGTGAATCTGCGTGTTTCGCTGTCGCTCGAGTCGAATCTGGTTCGGTGGACACCGGTCGAACGATGTTCCTCATTCGACCGGTGTTCTCATATAAGGATGGAGCATATGCTATGCGCTAATTATCCGTTGACAATGGTTTGTAATCTCCAGGCAATATTTCCTTGAAGTTGGCATTATTATCAGCTAGCACAAAGAGCGCATGTGGCGCACTGGTTGAGGTGCGCTGCGTCGTAAAAAAGTTGTTGGTTCGATCTCGCGCTCATGGCTCACCAAGTCATCCATCCCTGTGGGGTCGGTAAATTTGTACCGAACTGGTGGTAGACTTGTCTAGAGGATAAGCAGCACTAACTCGATAGAGATCAAGGCCAACGCGATCATTGTAAAGTCCAGATATGCATTCAATCACCTCAAACAAAGTTTAAATTTGAAGACGAATGCATGGCACCTTCCTCAGTGATTGATTGACTCCGAGAGCTTTATTCTTTATCCCTTCAACACAATTATAATAATCGATTGCAAGATCAACTTATTTTGAACCCTAGCAATAACAATCAGTAATAGTTATTTTTATGATTTGGCTAATGCACGAGATTGATAAATGAGATTTACTGAAAATAGTTTTTGTCATGACATGTCTTTCCAAGAATTTAAACTTATGAAGGTTCGAGATGTGTGCTTCGCTTGAAAACGAGCAGCATTGAGCGATCCTAGAAATTCCATAAACCTTGATATGAAAATTTGTCCCTGTTTTGCATGTAAGCCTGATCTTGAATCACAAATAACGCTCTTATTGATTGATAAAGCAGAGTTCAAAGGGAAGTCGGTTCCAAAGTGCAATAAACTATGTCCACGAATGAGGTTTTCCAAAACAGGTTCTATCCAACTTCAAAGTGATTACATCAAATGTGACACTTCTACGTAGTCGGCGCCCGCTACATCACTGCATTCTTTGAGCTACCGACTGCATAAAAAGTATAAGAAAAAGAGTTCTATTTGCTGAACAACCACCTGGAAGAGAATTACCCTCATGACCTAACCGGCCTTGTCGCAACTAGATACGTGCGTAGTTTGAAAAGACTCATCATTCTGTAACAAGACCACTACTACTCTCGAGATTTGAAGCGTTTAGATGGAAAATTTCAAATGCTTAGACAATCAAGTTTCCATCCGTAACTTCAAAGTTCTTCACTAACTTTACGATGCTAAATAGAATAGTCGGCATTCTCAAATGATTTGATCTTCCTTCAATTTTATTTTTGCTTACCGATCCTCATAGTGGATATGGAATTTTAACTTAGAAGAAAATTCTGTTCTCTACAGCTTCATGGCACTCGAGATTTGAATGTCGGAGTACATAAGTTCAAAATGATCCATCCTCAACGCTATAAGTTCAACGCCGATGTGCCACTTTTTCGTGCGCGTATGAGCAGCTAGCTAGCTTTGAATTTCGTTTAGCATTTTTTATTCGTGGATTTAAGTAGTTTTGAAGAGTCATTAAGTCTGAAAACGTCCACATTATATACGTCAATGTGATTACTGCGTTACTCTGACTGTCCACACTATGTTATTTGTCAGTTTATTTCTGTTGTAATACTACAATAAGCATTGATTAAATGAGAATTTTCGTCTCAAAACACACTGCAGATCAAATTCAGCTTCCGCCAACAGTGGCTGATGCTGAGAAGAAGTTCGATCCAAATGGACCCAATGCCAGCATTCGAATCGCTCTGTTCACTACACTTTGCCACATTGTCCTCGACCAATTTGCCATGATGATGTTTGTGGTCTACACAGATTCTTTCTTCTCTAGACGAGTTTGAGTGAAAGAAAATACAAATCTAACCGAGAGAGTTCCTGAAATTCTCAAATGTGTTTCGGGAACAGCTCCAAGCATCACTTGCGTTACACATCATTGTCCTGCTTGTCCTTGTAGGGCAAATTCCCGTTACTGTGTTGCCGACGATAATGCATTTATCGATCATTTCCTCCTCTGCAACGCAGTGTGAATCCTAGCAAGACACGTTCTTCCATTACAATAGAAAACTTGAACACTGATTTTCTTCTCTCTCAGAACTTTTCAAACCGTCAGCTAACACATTGAATGCTACATCATTTGCAAAAAAAAATTTGAAAAACTTGTTGAAAATAAATAGTTTCAAATATTCTTCTTTTGATGTCATTATGATAACCGTTCTCTCCATTCTAGGACATGTTTCGGCGAATTTTCAACAAAGCGCTTGTTTCTTTCGGACGTTAGCTAATCCCTTTCGGCTTTCTTTCAGTGCCTTTCATAATTCTACTTGGAATCATTCAGATGGATGTTCATCATTGAATACTCACGCATTATCCATTAGATCAAAGACAACTTTCTGGCAATTCATGGGAACGTATGTGACATGACTTCAAGTTGACTCATATGCTCGATATGACAGCATCGGGTAGAAGGGCACTACGAGCTTGGCTTTCGAGAACGTCAAAGACCTGAAGAGTAAATTTCTTTGTCGATTTGAAGAATTTATTCGAAATTGTTTTTTAAAAACATCATGCGAGCCCATGGAAATCATGCAAGCAGTAGGAAGCTGACGATTGGTCAGAAAATTCGAGCTGATTTCACGCTTTCTAGAATTTGTGCGAAATAAACTTGGAATCTAGAAGGTTTAACTCACAGTTTGCATTACAAGACGTTGTACAAATCCCGTTGCTCCTGCGGCGTTAGCTGCAATACCAGGGACCTGAGCTCGGACATCAATTGCTTCAGAATAAACCATGGCAACTGGCAAAGTGAAACCAGTGACGGTGAAGTTCCTAGTGCTCACTGCAGCGAAAGATCGTTGTTTTATAGCAAATAATTAGAAAAATAAATCATGATTTTAAATATTTTGAGATCACTTCATCTCTTATCCGAAATTCAATATCATTCTCACAAATGCTCGGATCACAATGTTTTCTTAGCACTAATGAAGTATTTGATATATCATTTCATCTATTTAGCATGAAAATTTTTGTGGTACCATAGCAATCCTCTGTTCGTTACCTTGACCTGCAGGCATCACTCCACATCCAAACACTGTCGAGATTGTGGCTACCAGCGAAATAATAGAGCTATTGGTCGCATGTTTCATCATGTTTGTGAAAGGTTTATTGTTGAACTCTAAATATCTAGGAATATTGCAAATTCACCAAGGACGAATTTTTTCGATTGCATTAGACTATTTATAAGACAATAACGAATTTACACTCTGCGCTACTAGGTGAATGACGATTTCGTGGCAGCTCTTTGACTTCTGAAGAGCTCCAGGGATATTAACTTGCTTATTTCAGGGTCATCCAAGGCACGTTTTGTGACTGATTCTTCATTTCAACACAAAAGAATGACGTAATGAGGTGAAATGCATGTCAATGTTAAATGACAATGCCTGAGTGAAAGAGACCATTAGGCAGAAATTTTAGCTAATGCATCAAGTCCTCAAATGGGCGGCTTGATTTCGATTCCCGCCTTCTCATTTCTAATGCTGTAGCATAAAATCACGACAATAAAGTTGAAATGTCTGCAGTCGATAAAGTGCCAAATTACAGCTGCATCTTCGGAAGAAAATTTGTGAACGCAAATACCCATTGACAAAACGAACACTCTTCCTGAGCAGTTTTCGGTAACGAATATCTATGCTTATGGTGGTTACGGAAGCATATGTAACTATACCTTCCGATCGATTATTGCGAGACCTCGCTTGAAGTTTCAATATATTCGAGAGAACGTTTTAAGCCTTTCAAGAGGTCTGATAGTCATGCTCATATAATCTTCGATGCAGTAGTTTCGTAAGGTGATTTGGCGAATTCTCACAGTGTTGTATTCAAAGTACGGAAAAACATGCTGTAATGAAACTGTTTATCGCTTGGCAATTCGGCCAAAACAACGCCGAATTGCTAGAACGCGGAACTGCTACAACACGGAATCGCTTATTCAGCTCCATTCGACGTTGATTAAACAACTTGTAACGGAGCCGATGATTTTATAACGCTGACGGTGCTTTAAAATGTCAATTGCGGTAGCAGATAAAATAGAATTCATTAGGTTTTACTCGCTCAGTAAGCGAAACGTTCTCCAAAATAATTTTCAAAACACTGAAGATCGAGTCGCTTGTACAGAGCTGTTCATAACTCGAAGGCCAATCGATCTCTACTGTGCAGATCTATAGTATAGAAACTGAAGAACAGCGCTGCTGCCATCGAGTTTCGAAAATATCGAGAACGACCTGAATGCACTGTTTTATTCATTTCAGTAGGCGAAAAATTTTGGAACACTTTGAGGAGCTGGGGTGGTGAATGAATCAAACCGATGGCCGAGATTAATGAACAACGCTTCATATTTTTCGGATGATCTTTCCAAAACATTTGCAGCAATAGGATAAGCCAGTGAGGAGATTGTGATTGTTACACAGATAAAGTCAGACTTCACTGTACGAAATCTACAACAATACAATCCTTTTTTCCTTAACTGGGATAATTGCGAGAAATCGAAGGCGTTTATCAAACATCCACCTTATTGAGCGACAAGGAACGTTACATTTGTTATACAGCATCTGCTTTCTTTCTTCTAATCTATGCTCTTGTTGTCATTTGATAGCTTAGAAAATGTCGATCCTCATACCAAGCTTCATTTGTTGAAGGATTTTTATATTACATTCTCCTAACGGAAAAAAAAAATATAAGGCTTTGCTCCTGAACTACGCTGTTCCAGTTTCCACAACGGATTTTTTGGTTTATATAGAGAAATTTTTATTTTAATTAAACTTCCTTGCTACGAAACATCAGGCTCTCATTGGATGGGCTTCTATAAACGTATGTTTAGTAGAAAAAACACTTTGTTATCTTGAAAGTCTACACTTTTCACCACGAATTGAGTGAAAGCGGTCGTACTAATGTGAAAAATGCTCTTATTTCCGTCCTTTTACAAAGACAGCTTTTTCACCAGATTACTAGTAATCATTCAGTAGCTTGAGAAGTGAAGATTTTAGCAATAAGCTGGTTATTAAAGTACGAAGTGATAACTAAAAAAGAGGACATGTCTTGAGTGTGTAGTATGCTGTTACGACTTCACGGCGAATTTTCGGGATTATATCGTGAATTTTGAGCATGAGAAACCTCGATTTCGATGAA
This sequence comes from Parelaphostrongylus tenuis, assembly GCA_019055375.1. NCBI lineage: Eukaryota > Metazoa > Nematoda > Chromadorea > Rhabditida > Metastrongylidae > Parelaphostrongylus > Parelaphostrongylus tenuis. The sequence continues at coordinate 44,370 of JAHQIW010000376.1, forward strand.
ATATTACGGTCAAAACTTCTATAGAGAGTTTTCTTGCGAAGAAAACCCCCGTGTATAGAAATTCTTCTGTATCTCAACGAGAAAGCCTCATTGTCTCGAAAAGGAACATATCTCCGGCAGTTATATATCATATTCAGTTTCTTTTATTTTCATTTACGTTTTTACAGTCATTCGAGAGCTTTGAGAAATATTGATTTTCGTACTGAATTTGCCCTGACGAAAAATCTTCCATGATACGTTTTACTAACTAGAAGAATAATAACGTTTTCAATCGCAGTTCATTTTCCACTTCCACAGATTTATTCTTAATTTTCTGTAGGAAAATTTTGATTTCAGACAAACTTTGCTGCTGTAGAGTTCGAAATTTTACTGGAGAAATTTCATGTTATTTTTGGTAGAAGGAGCGCTTGCCTGTTCGAGAAAGCTCTATTTTTTACTACGAATTGTGCGAAACTACACTTAGATTCAGTGAAATGTGCTCGTGTTCCCCTTCCTTAGGACCCAGAGAAGTATAAGACCATTAGTAATCAATTAATAGCTTGAGAAATGGAGATTTTTGTACTAGACGTGGTTTATAGAAAACTTCTTATGCGCTGTAATACGAGAAAAGAGGACTGCGTTCTGCTTTTGGATTAACAACTGTTCTCTGAAACTTAACACTGGCGTTTTGGTGACTTATACTAATTGAATTTTGATTCTTGAGCAAATTTATTGCTATGAAGGAATTGAATTCACTGGAGAAAAGTATTTTTAGTATTGAGAATGCCCACGTGTTCCAAAATCCCCACTTTTCAATTCGAAAGGCTACATCGTAGAAAAAACCATACTTTAGATCTTCATTGTGCATTCTTATCGCTTATTTCATGAAACTCAACGAAAACACATTTTCCACAATGTGGAAGTCGTAGAAGGAGCATATGTGGATGGAGTTTCAGTGTACAGCCGGAGTAAGCATCGACAGTTCGCATTGATTATATTCAGGAGCACTTCTACAAAAAACTACACTCACACTGTACCCACTTACTTTTTAAAGGACTAATGATAGTCCTTCGATAGCTAAAAATTAGAGATTTCAGTAGGAGGCTTGGTTAATAAAGAGGTTTTATAGGTAGTAATATTAGAGCGAAAAAATACACTTCTCCTACGGAATAGTCAGCTCACTGTTTGAACTACATAAGAGTTCTGCTGACAGTTATATAGCGAAATCTGGATGGTCTGAACACGTTCATTGTCACAATGTCACATATTACCAAAAAAATTTTCGTAAGCATTTTTAGTAGGGAATAGGCCAATATACCCTAGAAATCCTCGTTCAATAGGAAAACTACAAAAAATGATTTTACCTCCATCTCTTGCCCCCATATGTGTCACACATTTTGCAGGAACATGACCGTATATTCCAACTCATCATCCCTCCGACCGATCGCCATAGTTATCTGTTTGTTGATCATTTAGACAAATTGGCTTTATGCTCAGAGCTGTTCCGTGACACAAAGTATCCAACTCCTCTTTACATCTGGGAACTATAAGTAATTCGTAAAAATTTACGAGGCTATGTGTGAATAATTCTGCCAAAATCTGAAGAACGACTAACAGCTTCATGCTTTTGTTTGAATGTGTAGGCAAAGAGAATCGAGACAAATCATGTGGTGGGGGGAACTTTGCTATTAGGGAAAACGATACCTACTGGAATCAGTTGGGAAACATGATGGTCTCTGTTTAACTATTAGATTTCTAACCACCTCGACTGGTTACACTAGAGTTATTAGGAGAGGAAGGAGTTTGCCTGGATGCATAAAATCCTCTTGAGAGTAATCAACTAGAAGGAATACGTAAAGAGCGCAAACGGTGCAAATGATCGGTACCATGATCACCAAGATAAAATGTTCTCGTAGCACAGAATAAACGTGCATAATGAAATGGCAGTTTCTATAAGAAGATAGAACAGAGTCTTTCTGTAATTCGAAGAGTTTCCAATTTCCAGGAGTTTATTAGTAATCGGGAAATTACGCCGAGTTTTTGATGAAGTGGCATCGCATGCAGTGTGTAGCATCATCTTTGACACACAGCTGATCAATTTCTCATCTAGTCAATATCATGACTTTTGATTTTCATAAGATGAGATAGTTTCAAAACTGGAAGATTACGATCGCACTTTCAGAGTGAATAACTAATAAGTGATTGATTATCTGATTAATTTATTGTCATTCATATGCGGCAATCAATAAGAGCAGGAAGTCATTAACGTGAAAAATAAAAAACAATATGATTGGTTAATTAATGAATATGGATAAGATAGCATAAGAATGTTGAATAACAGCATGAAAATCACAATTTCGTAAGTGCCTGGCTTCTCCTTTTCATGGGATTCCAGGAGGGTAATCAATGATGTTCCTACTACAGAAACTTTATCGAACTCTCTGTTATATTTCTTATGACTTGCAGTGAAGAAAATCCTTTCACTAACGCGAAGATAGAAATTTTTAGGAAACTGTCGTATTGCAAATGTAGCTCGCCACGGATCACGCATGCCGCGCCAGATTTCTACTTGGTTGCCAGGTGGGTAACCCTAAAGAACGACGTGTACCAGCTGAAGTACACGACTGTTTTGAAAGCTTTTCTCGCTGCATAAAAGCTTTCTCCTAGGCATTTGGTATGCATTCAAAAGCTTAGATCTGTGCAATTTCAATGAATTTTCAATTTTGAAAAAGAGTTTTTATTACTTCGCAGCGAAAATAAAATTATGTTTCACACTTATGTTCTTCATTTACTCGGCTCGGGCATCGATGTGGCTCTTCACTAAAGTCTCATTAACCATTAGATAGATTAACTTTCTAGAATTTTGATTACGGAATTGGTATAATTGGATTGGAATAACAAAACGCTGTAAGAGCAAAAAGAACGTTGCATTTCATGCCGAAAATGTTAATCCACCGCTTGGAAGTCATTGATTTTTCGGTAATTATAAGTGATTCATGTGTCAGAGGTATCTTTTCGTCACATCAAGAACAGAATATTACGAATGAATCTTTTAAATAGTTTCTGATATAAAAAGTGACTAATTCTCTCAAAATTTTCCATTTCCAGGGGTAGCACCGCGTCCTAATGAAAAATGAACAAACTTTCAACCTCCAATGTGCATTTGTATCGTAAGTCTTACGAGAAGGTAGCTTGAAAGCACTTCTACTACAACTTAACATTATTAATAGAGGTTTATGTGGAGGTATTTTTGATATGTAGCTCAAGTAAACGTAGGAAGAGCGCGCGTTTATCATTGGGTATGATACGGTTCTTCCCCTATCGACACCCGTATTAAAAAAAACGAATTTTTTGCACTTCCAGGCAGCCTAGTAGTTATTATCAGATTGAATCTCGAAAATTCGGAAGGTGTTTTATATTTTTTGAAAGGCCTTTATATTACGCTGTAACAGTGAAAAGAAATGCTATTCAACACTTAAGCATCTTTTGGTAAGCAAAGGTTTTCTAAAAAAAAATTCAGCATTTGTCGATAGCACAAATCTGGAAAATTCCATTAGTACTTTTTTACCCAGTACATCTCTTTGTTGCGATGGAACACTAAAATTTAGATAACATCTCACATGCGCCACACATGCCTTCAACCAGTATGTCGCTATATTGCAATATTGGCATCAAGCTGTCGCCGTTCAATAGCCATCGGATAGTTCAAATTTCGAGGATTTCAATGGTGTGCTTGTTTTTTACAGAAATGTCTCCTCGAGAAGTTTAGCAATGAGAATACTACTGGGTTGCACATTTGTGTATTTTTGCTAAACACGACTTTCTCTCTGACTTTCAAACCGGTTTGTTAGCGCAAATCTCAATATCTTCAAGGGTCCGTTCAGTTTTTGAGGAAGACTTCCTAGTGCTTCGTTACCGCTAAAAGAATATTGGGTTTCAGCTTCACGTGTAAATTACGCAGCGCGATCGATCCGGCGCCGAGTGTGAAACTCAATAATCTTTCAACTATAGCAACGCATTTGAACGTCCTTTTCAAAAACCAAGCTTGTCATTGAAATCGCTGAGATATGTGCTATCGATTGGTTAGTGAAAGTCTGGATTAAACCCTCTGTTCCAAAAGATGTTTAAGTGTGAAAGAAATCTTACCTCACCATCACAGCGCGGTATAAAAGCCATTTGAAAAATAAAGCCCACTCCACAGATTTGCCGATAATCAAACTGTCGAATGATTAGCGCCTCCTCAAGAAGGAATAAAAAAAAATACTTTTTTACAAACATCAATGCGGATAAGGAAAAAGTACCGAAAATACTTCTCTGGAGACACATATTTCTGACCAAGAGTTTGCATAATGTGTTCCAAGCCTTTCATTCAAACACAACTGCTCATCTCGCTCAGAATTCCTCTACTATCCATAAGTACTCAATCTTCAACTTTGAATAATTGGAAATAAACGAATGATTGTTTAAACGTAGTCAACGTGAGAGTTTACGATGAACAGGTATTGAATACGGTATGCATAATGATTTTTGATAAATTACTGCCCATTCTCTGACTTTTTAGCCACTATTACGTGTATTAGGTTTGTATAGTACTAGAGAAGAGCAAAACTAGAGATTTCTCTTGTGATTCCCTTTGTACAATGCAATACAACTGATTGAATACCAAACTCAGTATGACTGCGTTCTAAATCAGCGTTTTTTTCTCAACAAAAGACATATATAACCAAACCAAAAGCATATGAACGAGTAGAGCAAATTCTATTCTAACAAAGTGATGCATGATTTCTGGAAACCTTTGCAAAAGGAAGAAAAAACCTTCATCAAACAACGAAAATTGCGCAGTTCGCTCTACGCACATCGATTGCTATAGCCATTCGTTAGGGGTTAAATAATTTGGAGCCAGTTTCTTTATTTGTAATGGGTATCACGTGTCCTGCACTATAGAAGTGCTATAAAAAAGACCTCCTGGAAAGCTTGGAAAATGTTGACAGATTATATATTCCTATATAACTAACAGACAAACAACAGCGACCATTTGGACAATATGGCCATGGGACGAGGCGGACAAAAGAGCACGTTATTTCTGCATGGAAGCCCGTGAAGATCGGACTGGCAGCCTGCCAAGGTGGTGTGGCACAACAGACAACAACAGTCACATTGCTCCTCACTCGTTCGCACTGAGATACCCTTCGCTGCTATACTACGTAATTGCTCTGAGGAATCTAACGGGTGACGGCTCTCGTCCATGAGTTGTCGTTGGAGCGCATTGCGTGTCCGGACCACCTGATTTTTGATAGCCTGGCTTGTAGAACGTCTTCTCAGACTTTCGATCGATGACGTAAGTCAGAAATTTGTCCAGTGATTTTTTAATCCTGTTAACAATGACTCGAGTGAAGAGTTTATAGATGATGGGCAGCAAGCAGATTGGGCGATAATTGCCTATGTTGTGAAGGTTTCCCTCTTCGGACAAGGACAAGGTCTTATTGGTTTCCATTGACAGAGACAATTGCAATCTGACAGGTAGCGAGTGAAGATCCAAGCCAAGATGTTGATGAGAACTGGCAGTCGGTTCTTCAGGTGTTCTGGCCTTATCCTGCATAAAGCGGATGTTCTTTCTTCATCCTTCACCAACGATAAGGCTTGTCGCTTTTCGTAAGGGAGAACCCTTGGAACGACAAATCCGCCTTCTTTCAATTTATATGACTCTAAGGGGGGACATGGTTATTGAAGAAATCTGAGTAGCAAGCGCGGATGACTTTTTCATTGCTCTTCTGGAAGCTGTAAGTGTCCCATCTGGGAGTTAGAGTGCAATCATCTTGGTCATATAATTGGCGGAGCTTCGGTGGGCTTCGCGAACACTCTTCTCAGCTTCTGCAGCTTTGCAGCTTTTGCTGTTCAACTCTCTTCAAAATCTATCTTTTTTAATCGCTTCTATGCAGCTCTTTGTAAGTTCGGACCTGAAGGGTTCGGTTGCCTGTAGCTCACGCGATTCGATGTGAACGTACCACTTCGGGTGTTTGCGGAGACAAGAGTCTCCTCATGCTTTTAGGACTCTCGGCTGTTATATACGCTAACATGAATATGTTTAATGAGCGGTCGTACTCTTCGTCGATGTTATCGACAACTATGTCCTACCAAGAAACGACTCATGACTCATATACATTCCAGTTTATAGCAATTCTGGGGTTTCGTGTTCAAATTTAGCGGCTTTCCCTCCTTTTCGCGAAAAACGGAACGCTGCGTGAAGGAGACGATGGCCTGTTCTCGTGTAGAACTTGGGAGCAACAGCGATATCGGTCAGGTAAACCTTCGATTTACTAAGATGTATTTTCAGTATAATGTATTTACTAAGATGTATGTCTCTTTCGTTATAGTACATTCCATTGGAAGACTACCACGTCCACCGTTGAGAAAGAGGCTCTTGGATTTGTGAGTTACCATGGATGGTTTAAGAAGTCGTGATAAACTCAGATAACCTCTCACTCTGTTCATTCCATTCTGGTCCTTGGGTCTCATAGTAGCGTTCTTCAGACGCTCTTCTAGGTTCAATTTCGCGTTAAAATCTCTAACAATGACCTTGAAGGATGTGTGGTCTTCTCTGAAGAATTTTTGAGGTCACATAGAAAGCTTCGCTTCGTCTTTGTCATATCGTGATGTTGGTACGTAAGCAACGAAGATGGCAAGCCGACATTGATCCACGTCGTTTCAGCGCCAACCTCCCGATCCGAGTTGTTAGTTGATCAAATGAATCTATGTTTACGGTCAAATTCGATTTGACGAGAACGCCAACGCCGCCGACACCTTTGCCATCGCAAGTTGCAACAAACAGTTCTTCTCCGCTGTCATAAACAGCGTGAAGAGGATGGCGTCTTGTCGTCTAAGTCAGGCCAATGACGTCGAATCTTATCCTTCTTGTTCGAATCAATAGATCTCCTACAGCGGATTCGTGAGCAAGTGTTCGTGCGTTATCGGTATAGAGTGTCACCTTAGTTCGTTCTAATTTTTGCAGCCTGGCATAGCTCTGAGAAGTTAGTAGTCTCTCCACACTCGCCCTACCCGAAATTGCTGCACCGCGGGCTCTTTCGAGATCAGGGTAATAAGGCTGCTGTTTTCAGCATTTTGACACTCAAAGTATAACTTGCGAGGCTCGAAACTTGGGGGCTGGGTATTTACGAGTATCTTGCCAGTCACTCCCGGAAGAGCGGGAGGAGCTAATTTGTTAAAAGGACTCTTAACCGCCTCCCATGTACTTCCCAGCTGCTTGTTTTGGCTGACTTGACTCGCAGTAAAAGAGTTAATAGAGTTCTTCCAAATGAACTCTGCATAAGCAGGGAGATGATTCCCTGATTCCACCTGCGTCGCTAGGAAGCACACGGTAGCTTTTGGTTCGTGTTTAGTTCAGCAAATCACCACCTGGGGACGCTCCACGTGCCCTCGCAATAAGTTTATTCTTATCTTATTGAAGTCATGACAGCTCGACGAGGTTCAGGAAATAATCTAGGGAGCATAGTGGACTAGAAGGAAGAAGTGAGCACGTGCAACGACAAAGATTGCAGCAGTGAATAATGCTTATAGTTGATATCGATCGAAAAATTAGCGAGCGAAGTCGTTTAAGTGGCATTGTGTAACAATCGTTTTGTTAAACGGGCCTTCTTTTTCGCTTGATTTTGTCATATTTTTTGAGTTGCATCCATTGGCCTCAGAGGAAAGGGTTGTCCATACCCAGGGCGTACTCTCCTCCACCTTTTTTCTTACTCTCAGTTTTTTTTATGATCTCGATCAGCTACTGTAGCGGCGGCGTCTCGTATCGTGGGAATCATGGCGCTCGTGAGGACGCGGGCGTAGACAGCACGACATCCTTGCATAGAGACGCAGATGCCGCTCTGCGAGTACCGCGCAAGGGACAACGCGACGCAGCCTGCCAACAACGCCGGTCTTCAAAGGGTTATCCATGACCACAGTTGAAATCGGAGCGCTCAGCGAGATTTGCAGCCGGAGCACAGTTTTTCTTATTCAATCAGGACTTTTCTCCGCTTTGGATGTTTTTTAGATTTTCTGTAATATTTTGGTGCTTTATTTCTTCCTCTACACGTTCTTGCGATTTTCGTGCAACAAATTCTCACTTGCAAATATAAAGCTCTACTTTACTATGCACTACAATTACATTGCTGTTGGCATCTTGTCAATTTGATAAATTCTACAAAGGATTTATGGCCTAAATATGTTGGTTTTCATATATTTCATCAAATATGGTGCTCACAGCTTATCATAGTTTGATAAGGACTTTAGGGATAAGAATCGTGGGATATGCGGGCGCCTGTTTCGTCATATTGGGGCTCATCAGTGGCACCCCTTTCCCCTCACTTCTCGCTTCAGCCAGTACCCTGAGGCTGAATAATCCTCTTCAAAGAAATCGACGCCGAGTAATAAATTATTCAAAGTCAGATGATGGAATGAAACAGACGCTGTACAGCACTAGACCTAACGGCTGAAAACATGTTATATCCTTACCAGATACCACTTTGAGCGAGTCTATAAAAAAGCGATCGAAAATAGAGGTACTTATACTAGTGTTGAAAAAAGAGAAAGCAATAAATTGTTTGTCAAAATAATATAGCACAGTTTGCGATGCCAGGTCATCGATAACAAGTGGAAAACACCCTTTCGGCACCAAGCCTTTTTCCGTGGGGAAGACTTTTTACCCAAACTTTATATAATCATTCGATAGCTCAATTCCCGCAATTGTGATAATTCTAACAGCTTACAAAAGAGATTTTTTAGTGCGCTGCGGCACCAAAAAGAAAATCCTGTTTCACACTTGGTTTTCGTTGTTTCAATGGATAGGGTCTGTGGGGAGCTTTCCATTCAAAGTCTGGTAGCCGTTTCATATTGTAAAACTGATATAATCAAATCTAACTTTCTGTTCCTAAAGTTCTTTATAGATTGCTGTAATAGAAAAAAGAAAACTACATTTGACTCTCAGAATTTCCTTTGCACATAAAAGATACATGCACCAGAAGAATTTGAACTTCGAAAGGCATTCGCTTTGAATCAGATTAACAAAATAAATCTTAAAGTTTTCGTGGAGCAAAAAAATCTGAATAAACAACGAAAATAGCGTTGTGTGTAATGGCGCTGCAATTGTCGATTTCAACTGCCGTCGCGAAACAACGCGCAAATTTGATTATTTATTTAAAACATTTCTCCTTTAGAAAAATTGTTTGAGTTTAACGTAGTTGTAGAAAGACTTTGTTTTATCCTTTTCAGATATTGGATTCTTATTATTATTCTATTTATCAAATATTCACGCTTCGAATTTCAATCTAATGGCCACTTGCGAGTGTTAAGCATAATATTTTTTTCGCTCTCACAGCGCTTTCAGACATTCCAAAGTTTGAATTGATATTCGATATGACGGAAAAGTTTTTGATAAACTGTCGCTTGAATATGATCGAATATTTACAAGAAGCCAAACAGAGATGCCGATCTTGCAAATAATAGACGCTGAAAGCAACACGTCATTTTTTACCGTTGCTACAGTTCAACTAAAAGGGCTTTGTAGAAACCATGTCAAGTAGTGAAACTACGATTTATTGAACTATGGGGAATTCATTGAAAATATAGTACAGACACTCTATCTGGCCAGCAGGCCAAGTAAGCACGAGTGCAAGACCACCACACTTCTTAGAGGCCAATCGCAATTTTCTCTTCGTTGCTAAGCGCGCCTGGAAAGGCTTCACAAAAATCAAGCTTGGCGTTAAAAATTTAAACTGTAAGTCTTCCGGCTGAAGAATGGTCATTAATACTGATAAAACCCTGTGCCTCATGAGAAAACCATATTAACCTAGTGCAACACGTTAATGCACTTGATGCCTAAAAGAAAATGTAAAATGTAAGCTTTTTTCGTTGTCACAATGGCGGAATTTTGTTGAAAAGTTAAGTTTACATCTAGAGTTGCTGCACCTCACAAGCTATCGAATGGTTACGAGGACTTTAGCAAAAAAAACTTTTCCTTGGTGAAAAAGCCAAGCAAACACGACTGCCAAATACAATGTAGAGTCAAAAAAACATAATTTTTCCTCAGTGCTGCGGCTCACTAGTGAAATAATCCCAAAAATTAAGCATAGTATTCATAGTATTAGAACCACTTTTCCAGCCATCAAATGAATACTAGAAGTCTAGCAAAAATCTCTCCTCGACGAGGAACCTACGAAAAGGCCTGTGTACCAAGCAGGGTATACGCGGCCACCAGAAGGGTTAGATCGCTTTCAATACTCTCAACATCAAAGAAAGTTAGCTAGGCTAACAATAAAAAGGTGCCCAAGAAGTGGTTTCGAAAGTGCAGTGACAGTTATCGAGTTTCCACCTAATACACTAGGCCGTCACCTAGCCCGCAACCGCCTCTACGATCGTCTGTGCAACTCAGAAAATTGTATAATCTGCTCTAAGGGAAAAGAGCAGGAGTGTATGAGTTCGGGCACAACATGTTTAAATCAACTAGGATATGCGAGAATGCATACATTGCCGTTGCAAGTAGGTCACTTTGTGCCCGCTCAGAAGGATAATTACATGACAAATTGATCATTCGACAAAGTACTCCTCTAAGTACGCATAGGACACAAAGAGGCAACAGTGATAATTCTGAAGCGACTGCCGCGATTCGCCGCACGAGTCAAAAACATTGACGCCCAATGTTCTTGAAGAGTTTTGATAATCCGTTAAGAATCCAAAAACAAACCAAAAGGACGATTGCATCTCTAAAACGCGAGACATCGCGCTTATGTGCGTTTGATCTTCTCACTTAGCTTATGAAGCGGCCGAAACATCAATTTTTCTACGAAACGTGCGGGTAGTCTGGTACAGCGTAAGACCAGGCTGTGAAGGAAAAAAAGTCGCCGAAACGTCGACCAACAAACTGTACTGTATTTCTGCTAATTTTATTTCATTTAAATACCTCGTGTCTGCTAATCAACATGTCTTTGAGATCTACATATCAATTTCATTGTATCAACATGTGGTTGTAAGTGAAACTCATAAAGCTATTTGACGCAGCAATAATAGTAATAGCCACAATAGTAATATCCACACAAAGCAACAATAATATTAGCTACTTTGTTGATTTCGTAATGTTAATTTGTTGGAATACCAATGATATGAATAGTACGTATCCAGTGCTTGTGAATGCGCACTGATAAAGTAATAGATATACAGTGCTGCATTACATTTTCCATTTTTTCGAGGGGAATTCTTAGAAGTTTGCTATTGAAGATTTCGTGTTTGCGGCTAAGTATAGGAAGCTTCAAATACTACTGCCCAGTTTTCTAATATTTATCGTTAACAGTGATATCTACAGCTAACAAGCGAATAGTTTTATCAAATTTTTCAATTGATACGAAGGGTTTTGATGGTTGCTTGTAATGAAAGGATATTAAAGCCATAACGCAGGTAACGTGATTTCATTCATAATTTGCAAAACTTCGTTAAATGCTGCCAGCATATGACTGCATAGGGGCGAGTACTGCGAGCTCATACACGTAAACTTAATATAAAAACGTAATAGTGTATGTAAAAAATCATGGGGATACATAAGATAAGAAAAGCAGGAATTCTTTTCCTCCTCGGAGACAACCAAATTATATGACTGGAGTCGATACCACCTTTCAAACTGCCGAAAATTGTGGCGGATATGTATTCTCTAGAAGTTTCTTTAAAGTGTCCCTTCAAAAATAATATCTCAACAACCCAAGAATTAGGCATATCAAACGTAAGCCAGTGTGATCAGGAGCCTTCACAAATCTGTTCACTCTTTCAGGATCACGTGTACCACTCGTGGTACAGACGCGTTTTCGTGGTTTTCTCGTTGGGCACAAAATTTCCATTAGACTTTCAGTAGTCATTCATTAGCTGAGAGAATTTCGGTTCTGATGGAGTGCGCGGCTTTTGAAATCGCTTTTCTGTGTGCTGTACCAACTAAGAAAAGATTGCGTTTTTATCCTCGTGGGCACAGTGTGATTTGTACTCGGGTTGCATGGTCTTTTCTCCGAAAGAAGGTTTTTCAGCAAAGCTTTATTAATTATTCATAGCTTAAACAATGGCAATTCTAAATATAAACTTAGTTTTCAAATTGAGTGGCAAATCTATGTTCCTGAAGCGCTGTAAAATCAATGACAAAAATTGCTTTTCGCCCTCGGAATGCTTTGAGTTCCTCGTTATCGTCTATACCTGGAATTGCAATAGATTCTCCATAATCATTTGATTTTTCAAAAGGTGTTGATTTTGTATATCAATTTGCTTTTTTTAGTCGATTTTTTAGTGGGCTGTAGCAAAGGGATTCAAGATCACGTTCTAAGCTTTGAGTGAACAGCCTGTCGCTTGAACTTCACAGTGAGTGCTGTGGTGATTGTATAGTAAAATTCGTACCCCAGAGACGATTTATGATCAGAAAGAATGATGTCATATTGAAGGCCTTCTATAAAAGTCCTACTTAGTGAGAAAGAAATTCCAATGCGCTAAAAATTCCCACTTTCAATACCGAGGTGACACCAAGGGGAATACAGCTCATCTTCATTTCTTACTTCTTATTCTTTGACGATATGCAACAGTGTAAAGCTGGAACGATTTTTTTCTATTAACGACTGTTTAAGAAGCTTATATGGTGTTACTTTAGCACACAGCGGAATATACTAACATGAAGCCCACAATCATCAATTTCTAATGTACTTCTTTGGAAAAATTGCAAATTCCTAACCCAAATTTTTCAATGCTTTCACAGATGTTGTTGATCTTTTGTTTGAAATATTTATTCAGCAAACAATAAATTATACAACAAACATCGATCATTAGCAGTTCACCGTAAATATCAGTATAGGTCAACATTCTCTCGCATTGCATAGAATTTTGCTTGTTACATTCAACAAAATATGCGTTTTATAACGATAAACATCAAATCCCAAAATAATCAGTTCTCGGTTCATAAACGTCTTCAGTATTACACGACATGATTTTTGACCTAAATTAAACAATTTATCGAACGCCAAAATGCCTAACAATACATCTTCAATGAGCAGTATTGAACAATGTAGTCAAGGATACTGCTTACATCGACTGCATCTCGTACTTACTCTTTTAGCTTTGTTCGAGCATAAGCAGTATTTAGACGTATTACCAATTTTCCAACAGCGTCCACGAGGTGGCAAAGTGACTTCGAAAAAACGTTTATGGAGGGACATGATCTTGTAGGTATTTGAGATGAACATCCATCTCAAAATCGGTGAACGAAATATTCCTCACGCAGTCCTTGTAGATTTTTCACGCGTTCGTCAGGCACATACGTGTCAACAGGTGGAAGAACAGGCGGATGTACCTGAACAGTGAAATCAGGTATTGCCAAGCAATGTCGCAGGAAAATGCACTCACCATTTACATGCCTTCCTGATGTATGAGCTATAGGCAGCCATTTGGTCAGTGAAATCGACGAGCAACTTGTACTTGATGTAACTCCCCTTCAAATTCTTAAGAAAGGGTTTCTAAAAGACAGATGGCTGCTTCATAAATTTTTCAGGTGTGATAGCTTCACAACACTCATTTACGCACACAGCTAAGAATGTCTCAATTTCCTCCACGTTGGTATCCTCGCAATCGGCTTTCTTCTGAGTGCCATAGATATTTGTCTGCTTTACAATCAACTCCTAAAGATCGGTCAAGAGCAGTTCGTAGAATTCGGCTGGTTGCCGGCACTCGGTAACAATACTGTGTTTTGCACCTGCCTCTGGGTCATCAAAGGGCAGTACGGTGGGTGGCTGCGCAATGGTGGTCTAATCACGGACTACAATGGCAACATTCAAAAGAGCTCTTTGTACATCGTCAAATCCGTCATCGTCATCTTCAAAACCTTATGGATTGTGCACGTTTTTGTCCATGCTCGCGTCTAATTCGTTTCCAGTGTCCACGTGAGCGCTTACAGACAAGCCTTGGAGCTTGGTTTTCAACTCTTCAACTTCAAAAGTTTCCCAGTCTTCTTCTCCTAAGACCTCCCCGTCTTTTTCTCTTGGCATGACGGCGCTGAAAGACAAGCTTTCGAATATTCGCAAACAACATAGCAAGTGTAGTTGTAATGGAGAAATGAACTCACATCGACTGTAAGATGAAGAAGAGAAACAAGTACTCGTAAGCAGCTAAACTGCCAAAACGATAGCGATGTGACAGCTAGTTAGCGAGAATGCTACAGAGCCATCAATAGAATTGTATATTCTTACCTTGGCGCACAAACGCTATGACTTCGCTTTATATGATTGATTTGTTTGATCTACGCACCTGGCAAAGTTCGCAGCTCCTATTTGGAGGCAGTGTGAAAGATTTCAAGTTTCACTAGTGTGGAAGACCTAAAATTTGAAGTATCTATTTAGGCATAACTTCTTTCACAATATCAACATCTAGCAGCTTTACAAAATTCTTCTTACATAAGAATCCAATTTCTCACAGTAACCTAGAAAATAGACATAATTATACGCGGTACAATTACGTTACCTAGAATATGCAATGATTAATATAACTCGTAGCTAATGTGAAATCATCATAATTCGTGGACTTGATACAGTAGCCAATCCAGCGTGCTGTCGATATATCAGCCCTCGATTGTCAGGAAAGAATAGATCTCAACACCCAGACTACAAATGAGCTTGGATTTGCTGAAACAATGATAAAGCGGGTACTCTGCTTATATTAACTAGCTTTTTTGAATACGATTGACCCTTCTTGTACAAAAATCTTCTGTAAACCATAAGTTTCCATCTTCCTCGTGTGCATCATTATGTCAATAATTAAAATAACGAATCCCTGCTATAAAAACGTGGCTATGTCAAGAATTATCGATGACCTGGCATCGCATGCATTATGCAACTGCTTCTTTTGACATAGTGTTCAATGTTTTTTGATTTCCAGTCACTACTATAACTCATAGGTATTGCTTATACTGAAATATATCAAAACTGACCGATCTATATCATTATATTCTTTGTACAACATCTTACGTTTGACAGAATGCCAACATCACTGAGATTACGAAGTATAAGAGAATTTTTTCATCACAAACGTTACATTTGCACTAAAAGCATACGAGTGCGTGGTCAAAGTCTTAAAATATCGAAATATTACGAGAAACACCAGAAGTTCATTCAAAAGATGAAAAAATCCTAATCAAATACTACAGATCGCACATCGTGACTGCGATTCGCACTGCGTGTGGCTGTTACAAGTCGTGGTTCCGAAAGGATTAATGCACAAACCAAAAGACCAAAGGAGTCTAAAAGATCAGAGGAGCTATAGAAAACAAGCACAATTCAAAGTACTTGGAAGCATGTGCTATAGCTTGAGTACTAGCACTCTAAAGTAGGAGCATTGCCCAGCGAAATATAAGCGAGAAAAGAAAAGAAACACGTGGTTTTATGGAATATCATTTTATTTCAAATGTTACACAGTTATAAAGGAGTGTTTTGAAAAACCGGTGACGTATAGCATGGAGTTTTAGCTTTCGAATGTGTTCTGGCATTCCTATCATAGGTTCCTCTCCAGCAAATGAAGTCGGATTTTTTTCTGTTCCCTCTTAATCAGGAAGAACCCGAGAAATATTGTAATGATTATGATAATTTATTTTGTTTTATAGCACAACAGTACAGCTATATTGAAAACAGATTGCGTCATTGTAATTTTTGAGATTTGGTCTATAAGATGATTGTTGGAACTTGAGGAAAAAGCAAGAATCGCGTTTTCCTCAAGATTCCAAAAAAGGCGCGAATGAGAGGGTTGTTCCAGTTTGCGAAACTCAAACTCCTTTTGGTTCTTATAGCACATTAAGAAATCGCTTATAAAAGTCAAAATCCACTGGAATTTCTGAGATTTGAGCTATCGACTGGTTGTTAAAACTTTGAAGGAAATGTTTCGGTTAACGAGAAAATTTTGAATGAGAAGCAAATTTTTTTGCTCTTTCAGCGCATAACAAGACTTTTCAAGAAATGAAATAAATTATTCAAACTCTATGGAATGAAGTTATTGAATAGTTACTCAAACATTGAGAACGACTGAAAAATTAGCTTTTTTGGTACTATTCTATTATGGCGGAGCCGCTTGAGGCCTTCGGTAGAAGCTTATTTTTTGATGTTATCTGACGAATGTATAATTATCTGATTGCTCAAATCAAGTGAATTTCAAAGCTATATTTTATTTCTCATTGCTTGCTTTTAGCGCTGCACCAGTCAAAATGAGATTTTGTTTCACATTTGAAAACTACTCGTCTGATAAAAGTTTTTTATAACAAAATTTCAAGCATTGGATAGAGCACATCTTTCCGATTAAACATGGGACTTCTATAGAGGCTTTTTAGCACAGGGAACGCCCATGTGCCGAAAGAACTGCTGTGATTCAACGAGAAAACCCCCAATGGTTTCGGAAAAAAAATCTATCTGTTATATGACATTTTTTGCTTTCATTCTTATTTGAGCCAACATGTCATGTGGTCTGGTAAGGGCTCTTGTACAGCCCGAGACACGTGTTTCGTCCTTACAGACTCAACAGCAGGGCAGAACCCGTCGACTGTCGATCTTTTTATAGTCAGTTTCTCTCGGGAGCCTTACACTCCTTATATATAGTTATCGACGACGTACGCTTTACACTCTATTTCAGGTGAAACATTCACCTAACACAGAGTGTTCTCGCACTCGATTGCTAGCTGGCTGGTATATTTATCATATTATACCTTTCCTTCGAGTGCTTTACAATAAAGAGCTCAAATTTCAATAGATCCTAGATAAGAAGTGTAAGGCTCCCGAGAGAACTGACTATAAAAAGATTGACAGACGACGGGTTCTGCCCGGCTGATGAGTCTGTAAGGACGAAACACGTGTCTCGGGCTGTACAAGAGCCTTTACCAGACCACATGACATGTTGGCTCAAATAAAAATGAAAGGATCTATTGAAATTTGAGCCTGGTCTTAATAAAGCACTCGAAGGAAAGGTAAAATGCTTCTTGCTTTGTTTTAGGGCATAATTTTGAGTCAACCAATAACTTGAGAAACTTTGATTTTGACACCACTAGTTTTCGAAACACTTTTATATTAGGTCCTATCAGAAAAAGGATAACGCTTTGCTCGGAAGAGCGTTGTTTCAACTTCGCAACGAATTTTTTCGTACTACATGGTGAATTTTGATTCTGAGAAAAGTTTGCCGCTATGAGAAAATAGTTCATTGATAGTGAAGCTTCTGTAGACATATTTTTGTAGGAAAAAATGCCAAACTGGCATAGATATCTTTACCCTTCAATGCTACGGAGTTGGCAGAACAACATAGTTCCAACTTTTTCCCCAAATTTTTTCGACAATGTTGTTTGATTGTTTTTCAAAGGCAGACGTTTTACAAGAGAAGGTTTCCAGAAAGAGATCAAATAAAGAGGGACTTTTTAATGAGGCCGCAGCAAACTTTGATGGACTATGCATTCATTTATTTGGGTTCTTCTTGGTAAACAAGCAGCGATGAATAGTGTTCATATCAGAATATAAGCAGATAGTATAAGATGTTAGTACCCATAAAGTCCCTTTCATGACTCTTTGAAGCTTCTAACTCTCAATGTACACTCGTTTCTGAAAATTGTCAAGACTTATCAATAAAATGCCATCGTATCTCAATATCTACTTTTATTTCTGACAAACAATATTGTCTTGTGCGACTTCTTGGTGTGTTTCACTTAATAGTCTTATTGAAGTCGTTTCTATCATACTCGACTTTTTACTGACGGTTAAACTCCCTTCAATGGTAATAAAAATCTAAATTTCAAGAAAAGTACCACAATATCATTGTAATGCCTTGTGCTCGCCGCGTTCGTCTCGCCATCCCACCGCTTAGAAAATCAATGTGAGTCTCAAAGAATGGATATATTTTGAGCGTAGAAATGGTCATTGCGTGAAATAGGATACCCTTCAACTAGTCTCTTGTAAAATGTGTTGCGACAATACATTGGGAAAACGGCGAAAAAAAAAACTTTGCGTTTGTATGAAAAAAAGTAGTTGGCAAGAGTTACGTAAAATACTGCATTTGGTGAGCGTAGAACACAAACACTTAATAAGCGAAAATTTCAAGTAAAAGACACCATTTAAAGCGTAACGTCTTGAAGCCTTTTAGATACATTTAATAAATCGAAGAAATAATTACGAAGGTAAACGCTCGTTTTATACGTGTTGTGAAACAATAGACAAAATTGTATGACATTATGAGAGGTGCTTCAGAACTCTACGTCAACTCGACACGATTATCTTCGCTTGAATTCAAAGGTGGACTCAGATAGTGTGCGGAAACGGATGTAAAGTGCTACACTTAAGCATAGCTTTTAACACAAATCGATTTGGAAGTGGAGTTGGGGTTCTATATTAACCTGGTGGCAACCATTGATTTGAACGACGTTCACTTTCAACAAAAAAATCACTTTTCGTCGACGGTGGCCACTATAACTCGAAATGAAGTGCGAAGATGGCAGCGAAGCAGTCTTTTAGCGATTTTCTTGAGTATTGTAATTTTACTTAGTTTCGACCAATATATCTGGCGCTTACTACTTTAATGTTGAAACGTATGAGAAG
Source organism: Parelaphostrongylus tenuis (assembly GCA_019055375.1). Taxonomy (NCBI): domain Eukaryota; kingdom Metazoa; phylum Nematoda; class Chromadorea; order Rhabditida; family Metastrongylidae; genus Parelaphostrongylus; species Parelaphostrongylus tenuis. Next base: position 62,969 of record JAHQIW010000376.1, read on the forward strand.
ACCTAATAGCAAAGTCGGGGACTCTTAAAGATCTTGAAAAAGTCAAGGAGCCACTCAGAGGACATCGCACACGTATAAATGGTGAGTGCCAAATTCGTATTGACTTCCGAATGAGCTGATTCAAAAATTGAAAAAGTTTGCTTCTAGTGGAATTATTTCTGATTGATTATTGATACCCAATATCTGTCAACATATGTGGGTTCAATGCCGATGACGACTACCCCGCGAGACCATTGACGGTTGGTTATTGGAAGATAACGCGTTGTACCGTCGAAAGAGTGGTGTGCAAAAACAGGTGTCGGTAGTGCAACGATTCAGAACACGCTCCCGTAAAGAGTGAGATATGGGTTCGAATCCTAGCTGACGCAAACGTTTGTGCACACCACTCTACATCATTGGGTAAACCGTAAGATCATACCACAGCAAGTGGCTGTCGAATAAAGTGATTTCTATGTGTATCTACAGACTTCGGAAGTTTTTCAGGAGCAAAAAACGAACATTTTGACAGACATGGAGAGACCTCAAATCACACCCTTTGTGTTTCCGCTGCTAGACACAATGCCGACAGTGTTCGGATGTGGAGTGGTACTTGTAGGGCGAAGCAATTAGCAGAAGGCTGAAAGGCCGAAACATGCATACAGTACTAAGTACCATAACATATCTCAAGATAGGCGCTCTAAATATACTGAAAAATTATAATGTTCTAAACTAGGTCTCAAAAAACAGTCGAATATAAACTGATATGAAATTTACTAACCACGAGAAATCGACTCTTAATCACTGCAATATCAGGCCGTCTTTTCGCTGGCAATGTAATGATATGTTATGATTGTAGTGTGAAGTTGAATTTTTACTTTTTCGCGCAGCGTAACATATTCATCGTCGAGTTTTCTATATGTAAAGGATATATTCTTTTGCGGACGATAAGGGTCATTATGACTCTCAGGTGAACGCGCCGTTTGGACGGTTACGAGAAGTGGTGCGTGCTCCAATAAAAATTCGGGTTAATTAAGTTCTCAAAGGAGAGTTATTTTAAAAAAAACGATAAAATATCACTAATGAGACGTCTGTATGAATGATTTTAGCAAGATTAACGCTAATGCTTCTCAAATTCTTTTTTCAAAGGAAATAAACCACATCTTTGAGAAAATTTTCAATTGATAGTGAGCATTTTCTTCTATCTTTTTGATGTTATTGTAGTCAGCCGATAGCTTGGAAAACTCTAATTATAGCGCTAAGCTTGTTGCTTGAAAACATTTCCACAGTACGTTGTGTTACTGAATAAAAGATGACGTTTTGCATTCGCAATCCAATTTTCCAATTTATAGCGGTTTTAAATTAGATGGTTACATTTTGATTGCTATAGACTTGTTTTGCTGAAAAATAAAACTTCAACTATCAATGGTAGAATATACCTAGACGTACTTCTATTTCAAGAAGTGCGCACTTGAACCCTTGGTTTTTTCCAGAAAAGACTCATTCCACTAGATTATTCGCATTCATTCGACAGCTGAAATCAAGTGGATTTGAATGGCGCATTTTGTTTCTCAAATTGGCTATCTTTTGCGCTGCCACAGTCGAAATAGAATTTTGTTTCGCATTTGAAGATTTCTCGTCGGATAAAGTATTTTTTATGAACGGTCAATAATCATCCGATAGGCAAATATCAGCAATTTCAAAGACGTTGTTTATTTTTGGACATGACTTTTCAGAGAGAGGTGACAGTCAAAAGAGTATTGGGTCTCGCACTCCGAAGGATAGGATTTCGGGACATTGGCCCCAGCAACGTGCCTTTAGCAACATATCAACTAACTTCGATAGGTAATCATCTTTTGATTGCAACAGTACAATAAGGAGTTACTTTCAAGGACAAACTTATTATGGAAATCGTTGATAGTGAATCTGTCGAAGAATCATTAGAGGTTCAGTGTAAGAGCTTTGTTCAGTGGGAAATTCTTGGCGCAAAAGATGTTCTAATTGATACTGTTAGAGAGCATAAAGGAAGCCATTATGAAATAAAGTATATCATCAAAATTTTCGAGGTCCAAAACTATCGAATAGCTACTATAAATTTAGGAAAAGTAGAAAACTCGTTTCCCCAAGAAGTCAGAACAAAAAACGGACATCGAAAGTCATCCAATTTTCAAAAAGAAATCGGACCATTGGGTCGGTGGTCTTCCTATAGAGCGCTTGATGTCCCGAGGAATCCAGTCGGTAATGGCTCTCATCTACCGGTTGTCGTAGAAGCGCATCACGTGTTCGGCCACCATATTTCGATATCCTGGCGTGTAGAACGGCGTCTCTGATTCTCGATCGTTGACGTAAGCCGGAACTTCGGATCAAAGATTAAGTACACCGTTCAAATTGCTTTGATTCGCCTATCTGATGAACATTAATTATCTATGAAAAAAACCCCTAATTAGGCAATAAATGCTTGGATGTAGAACAAAATTTTTTACGACTGTTACAGCGAAAAAATAGGTATTTAAGTGTTAAAATACATCATTCAAGTTCTTAAAATGTTTTACAATAGCAAAGAATACGTGTCTACCAAAAGACTCTAACAGGCTCAAGAAAATGGAGAAAAACCGCCATACCTCCATCTCTTCTTCGCATACCTAACTATGAATGAAGAATTCGAACGAAATTACGTGTGGATTTGAGAAATGCGAATCTGAAATACATGACAATCAAAATAAAATATTGAGGAATATCGATGAAGCGGGATGGCGTGCAATAAGCAGCACTATTTTTGACGAACTATACATTATTTTTCAATTTTCAGCCGGCATGATGAGTTTTATGTACTTTAGGTACTAAAGTATGTGAAACTGATAGAAGTTGAAGATATATTTTACTCAATTGTAGAAAAGTATGGATAGAAAAATTGCGAAAATGTTTGATAAAGCTTCTAAATATAGCCTTTCCATGAATACTTGGTCTTTCTCTTTCAAAGTGTTGATTATGACTAGGGCAATTACGTTATTTCTAGTAAAAATCAAATTATTGAAGTTACTTTCATTAAAAATCGGCTATTTACTGACACGGAAATCCCATCTAAAGACGAGAAATCATAAATTCTATCAGGAAACTATCACATTAGATTTGAAGCAAGCGCCGGCAGCCTCTCTTCGTAGCAGACCGAAGCACCCGCCAGCCAAAAGTGGCGCCGTCCGCAAAGGGAAATCCTCCATAATTGATTGTAGTCGTTGACTACTCAATAAATGGAAATTTTTTCAAGTAAGAAACCGCAAGAGTATGAGTTATTATCGTTTTATAGTTAATCAGTTTTATCACCTTTTTTGCTATTTTTGAAATTTCAATCAAAAATCGAAATGACAAGTTGGTGTTCGGAACAACTATTAACTCAAATGAATCAATTTCATAAATAGGCACCTTAATCTTTAGCATTTGGAAATAATCAGATCAACATATTTGAGACTTTTTATGGTAGTAGAAATATAGGTATTCTTAGTTAATGAATACTACATCAGGGCTTTTCAAAATAAAGAATATAATAAGATTTGTGACTTAAAAGTCTTACGAAATGTATATTTTTCCTTATCGAAAGTGTTAGTATAAAACTATGAACTTACAACTTGGCAATTATTTATCTTCATTATGCCTTTCTAAGAAAACCAACGCTTTCAAATGCTTGCAGTTTTTCCTAAAAGAACTGGGTGGTGCGCAAAAATTTGACTTCGCGCGGGAGTTGCAACTGCGTTTCATCCATACCGAGGACGTGTGCTACCACCACACCATCGAAACCACATCTTGTTCATCGCTCATTCTTCAATACCTTTCTGTCATACTTAAAGCCACCAACCATCAACAGGTCTGGTTCGGTAAGCAATGTCGTTATATAAACCTAATGTTAGCTTACCACTCAATTCTCTTAGGAAAATTTGGAACATCATAACACTGCGATAAGCTGTAAAAAATATGAGAAATTTGAATTATATACTTTTACAATTTTAATAGATATCCTATGGGGAAAACTCAAAAAGAAATTTTGGAAGAAATATAAATACAATGAAAATACACTAAAACACAAGCAAATATTCGAAGTATCAATATAGCAATAAAAAATACAAGTTATCGTGTTTAAGAAGGTTTCTTTTGAAAATGATTTCAATTGTAGTCACACACCTTTACTTTAGTTTTACTTACTCTTATGTGATACTTTTTGCTTTGAATATTCTGCTAGAACTCAATCTACTGAGGCCATGGGCAACAATGAGGACGAACGATTGTGACCAATCGACTGAAATCTCTGAATTCTATCTACAGCTGTGGAGAAGAAGAAGCGCGTCGAAACCTTAGCCGAATAGATAAGTCTTGTGCATTTTTGTGTTTTTCCTCAGTCAATAAGAAATATTCAAGAATAACATTTCTTTTTGAGTATTTTCGAGTCCTCGCTCAGAACAATACAATCTGACAACATGTTTTGAATATTTCATGAGGTCTTTTACGACACTTATACCAGTCGAATGTCAAAGTATGATTCATTTGATTAGAAATGAACGGTCGATTGTTGGTCACTGCAATTTCGGAGGATTTTATCAACTTACATACGATGATTATAGCGCAGATCGCAATGAAATCAGGTAAGTTTTTTCGGTATTCTTAGGTTTTGGGAAAACATTATTATCATGAAATGATGAAATAATACTAAAATGGCTTCTATTCGAATGATCTTAGCTGAAGAAAGCCCATATGTTGCAAAATCTTTCACGTTTCAACCAGGAAGCCACATTTTTCACAGAGCAAGCACATTTTGGACTGCTTTATAATACAACATATATTTATTTCTTTTTCGTTTATCTTTGTAGTCATTAAATGGTTTTAGAATTGCCATGACACTTAGTTTCTTCATTCATGGATCGACCTAAAACTACGTTTTATTCACAAAAGAAAACGTTTTACTTTCTATTCGACGTATTACTGAAGAAATTTTTCAGTATTTCTCTTAGTAGAAAGAATTTTTACATGTCTTGAAATGGAAACGAGCACGTAAAACTTGAGCGCATATCAAGTGAGAAAAGTTTCCTAAATAATGTACTCATCTTAAAAGTAGATAATAAAAATGTCTACATTTCTCAAAACAATGAAAAATCTGTTCTAAGATTCTAAAAAGTTCCCAGCTTCTGAACTGCACTTTTTTTCTGAAGATGAAATTAGTCGACTATATTAGCATTGCAAGCAGCGAGCATCACCGTTGTTGATAAAACATTCAATCTTATAAGCTCTCCACTAAACTTCCAAAATTGATCCAGAAAATAAAAATGCTCCCACAGAAACAAAACTTTCTCCTAGCTAATCGTGCACAATTTTCTTACATATCGTTTGGTATATTTTTGCGCATACTTATCCAACAATGGGGCCGTCATGGAAAGTCATTCGCAACTTACTTCTTTACGAGTTCCAGTTGGGGCACAATTTTCAAATTGCCTATGACAACATCAATCGTGTAAAAGGCCGCCAAGTTGTGTGTAGAACTGCGGCGTATGAATGGTTTACAAAGTTTTGCAATGGACATGCTGACTTGGCCAATTCAACCTGGATTCAGAATACTGGATGAAATTCATCGAGAAGCAATCATTGAAGCGACTGAAGAAGATCCGACTTTGTCAACCAATGATTTGACCAATAATTTCTAATGTTCAGACGAATAGACTGGCAGAATTGCATGCAGGCAGGCAGGCAGAGAATACTTCAATTAACGTTATTTGACACTTTCGATTACTTAGAAGAACAAATGTTTGGATTTTTGGATCAAATTCGGAAACTTAGTTTGAGACTTAATAAATTATTCGTACCCTCAGCCTTTAGGATAATCTATAGAATTAGAGGAAATCAGAATCAAAATACCTCTGCTAATGACCGCTCTTTTACAGACCCGCTCAAAATGATTTAATCTGATAAGGATATGACATTTTTGAGCCGATAGGTCTAGTGCTATATGAGCTCCTATTTCGTCCTATTAGGACTCATCAGTAGCACCCTCTCTCGTTTCCGTCGATCCCTTGAGGTGAAATAATCCTCTGAAGAAATCGACGCCGAGTAAAAAACTAAGCACCCAAAGTAGGATGATGGTATTACGTGACTTTGTGGTGGCCGGCTGTCAAGCTTGCGGCTTTTAGAATGAATTTCACCTCAAGGAATCGACGAAACCGAGGAAGGGTGCTACTGATGAGTCCCAATAAGGCGCCTATATAGCACTAGACCTATCGGCTCAAAATATGTCATATCTTTATCAAATCAAAATATTTATGCTATTTGATTTCAGAGGTGCTGAATGGTGGTATACTAGAATATCAAACTATTTATTCGAGTGTGGCAAATAAAAGTGAACAAATGCTGACAACAGTTAAGATACAAAAGATGACTAGGATTAAAATATGAACAAATTAAGTAGAATAACACAGAAAGCCCTCAAAAACGGTTCGAAGTACGATTTTTTTGCAAGAATTTGGCTTCCCTTTAACATAGGTTTTAGTAGACAAAATGCTATTAATTCCTGGTTGCATCATTAAATAATGTGTACATTGTGTACAAGTGGATATATGAGAACTTAATGTTCATAAAACAATATAATAAAGACTCATTCACAAATTTATATAAGTTTAAACTCCCAAAGCTCTTGAAAGATGAAAAGTTGTTCTAGATTATAGTTGAAGTGATATGGCATTGCAGTGTGCTGTCATTTTCGAAAAGACAATGCATTGCTTTTGATTTATGACATGCTTCAGCTATACTCTGATGAAGTCTCCTCCATTATGTTCCACCATTAACTAGCCACATTTCTCTCCATTGAAGACAGGAAAGACAAAAATTTGAATTTATCACGAAGATATAACAGATTACGTGCTCAATTTGCAATGTCGCTCCGACAACTAACGCGTGAGCTAGAAGAGTGACAGTTCTTCCCATCAACTGCCGGCTAGAAAAGGTTGATACGCGAGGCTGATATACAACATTTGTTCAGCTAACGTTATGATGTCTTCGTCTTCGTCTTCTGCGAAAACGACGATTCGAGTCCGCTAGCTGCAGTTGTTCGCCCTCGCTGTGGATCTGCGTGTTAGCTGTCGCCCGAGTCGAATCTGGTTCGGTGGGACACCGGTCAAACCTGTTCCTCATTCGACCGGTGCCCTCATATAAGGATGGAGCATATGCGATGCGCTAATCATCCGTTGACAATGATTTGTTATCTCCAGGCAATATTTCCTTGGAGTCAGCATTATTATCAGCTAGCAAAGAGAGCGCATGTGGGCACTGGTTAGAGGTGCGCTGCGTCGTAAAAAAAAAGTTAATTGTGCGATCTCGCGCTCATGGCTCAGCAAGCCGTCCATCCCTGCACGGTCGGTAAATTAATATCGAAATGGTGGCAGACTTGTCTGAGAGGATAAGCAGCACTGACTCGATAGAGCGCAGAGGCCACTGCGAATCATTGTAAAGGCCAGATATGCATTCAATCACCTCAAACAAAGTTTAAATTTGAAGACGAATGCATGACACCATCCTCAGTGATTTATTGACGCCGAGAGCTTTATTCTTTATTCCTTCAACAGAATTATAATAATAGATTTCAAGATCAACTTATTTTGAAGCCTAGCATTAACAATCAATAATAGCTATTTTTGTGATTTGGCTAGTATGCGATAATGATAAATGAGATTTACTGAAAATAGTTTCTGTCATGACAGCGTCTTTCCAAGAATTTCAAACTTTATGAAGGTTTAGAGATGTATGCTTCGCTTGAAAACGAGCAGCATTGAGCGATCCTAGGAATTCAATAAACCTTGATATGAAAATTTGTCCCTGTTTTGTCATGTAAGCCTGACCTTGAATCACAAATAACGCTCTTATTGATTTAAAGCGAAGTTCAAAGGCAAGTCGGTTCCAAAGTGCAACAAACTATGTCCACGAAGTGAGCTTTTCCAAAACAGCTTCTATCCAACTTCAAAGTGATTACATCAATTGTGACACTTCTACGTAGTCGGTGTCTGCCTACATAACTGCATTCTTTAAGGTACCGACTGCACTAAAAAAGTATAAGAAAAGGGTTCTGTTTGCTGAACAAACCACCTGGAAGAGAATAGCCCTCATAACCTAACCGGCTTTGCCGCAATTAGATACTTGCGTAGTGTGAAAAGACTTCATCTTTCTGAAACAAGACCACTACCACTCTCGAGATTTGAAGCGCTTAGATGGAAAATTTCAAAATGCTTTAGACAATCAACTTTTCATCCATAACTTCAAAGTTCTTCACTAACATGTTCGATGCTAAATCGAATATCGGCATTCTCAATGATTTGATCTTCCTCCAATTTTATTTTTGCTTACCGATCCTCATGGTGGATATGGGATTTTAACTTAGAAGAGAAATTCTGTTCTCTACAGCTTGATGGCACTCGAGATTGAATGTCGGAATACATAAGTCAAAATGATCCATCCTCAACGCTATAAGCTCAACGCCGATGTGCCACTTTTTTCCTGCGCGTATGAGCAGCTAGCTAAGCTTTGACTTTCGTTTAGCATTTTTTATTCGTGGATTTAAGTAGTTTTGAAGAGTCATTAAGTCTGAAAACGCCACTTATATACGTCAATGTGATTTACTGCGTTACTCTGACTATCCAACACTTATGTTATTTGTCAGTTTATTTCTGTTGTAATACAACAATAACATCGACTAAATGAGATTTTTGTCTCAAAACACACTGCAGATCAAATTCAGCTTCCGCCAACAGTGGCCGATGCTGAGAAGAAGTTCGATCCAAATGGACCCAATGCCAGCATTCGAATCGCTCTGTTCACTACACTTTGCCACATTGTCCTCGACCAATTTGCCATGATGATGTTTTTGGTCTACACAGAATCTTTCTTCTCAAGTCGAGTTTGAGTAAAAGAAGATAGAAATCTAACCGAGACAGTTCCTGAAATTGTCAGATGTGTTTCGGGAACAGCTCCGAGCATCATTAGCTTACACATCATATTCCCTGCTCCTCCCTTTTGAGGGCAAATTCCCGTTACTGTGTTGCCGACGATAATGCATTTATCGATCATATCCTCCTCTGCAAGGCAGTGTGAGTCTTAGCAAGACACGCTTCTTCCATTACAATAGAAAACTTTGAGCACTAATTTTCTTCCTCTCAGAACTTTCTCAAACCGTCAGCTAACACATTGAATGCTCATCGTTTGCAAAAAAAAATTTTGACAAACGTTGAAAATAAATAGTTTCGAATATTTTTCTTCTGATGTCATTATGATGACCGTTCTCTCCATTCTAGGACATGTTTCGGCGAATTTTCAACAAAAGCGCTTGTTTTTTTCGGAACTTTAGCTAGCCCTTTTCGGCTTTCTTCCAGTGCCTTTCATAGTTCTACTTGGAATCATTCAAATGGATGTTCTTCATTGAATACTCACGCATATCCATTAGATTGAAGACAACTTTCTGGCAATTCATGGGAACGTATGTGACATTGACTTCAAGTTGACTCAATATGCTCGATATGACTGCATCGGCTAGAAGTGCACTACGAGCTTGGCTTTCGAGAACGTCAAAGACCTGAAGAGTAAACTTTCTTTGCTGCTTTCAAGAATTTAATCGAAATTGTTTCTCAAAAACATCATGCGAGCCTCATGAAAATCATGTAAGCAGTAGGAAGCTGACTATTGCGTCAGAAAATTCTACTACGCTTTGCTGGAATTTGTGGGAAATAAAACTTGAAATCTAGAAGGTTTAAACTCACAGTTTGCATTACAAGGCGCTGTACAAATGCCTTTGCTCCTGCGGCGTTAGCTGCAATACCAGGAACCTGAGCTCGGACATCAGTTGCTTCAGAATAAACCATGGCAACTGGCAAAGTGAAACCAGTGACGGTGAAGTTCCTAGTGCTCACTGCAGCGAAAGATCGCCGTTTTATAGCAAATAATTAGAAAATAAATCATGATTTTGAATATTTTGAGATCACTTGATCTCTTATCCGTAATTCAATATCACTCTCACAAAATGCCCGGATCATATATTTTCTTAGTAAAGTATTTGATATAATCAATTTCACCTATTTTGCACTGGAAATTTTTGTGGTACCATAGCAATCCTCTGCTCGTTACCTTGACCTGCAAGCATCACTCCACATCCAAACACTGTCGAGATTGCGGCTACCAGCGAAATATAGAGCTATTGGTCGCATGTTTCATCTTGTTTGTGAAAAGGTTTATTTTGACTCTGAATATCTAGGAATATTGCAAATTCACCAAGGACGAGTTTTTTCGATTGCATTAGACTATTTATATGACAGTAACGAATTTACACTCTGCGCTACTAGGTGAATGACGATTTCGTGGCAGCTCTTTGGCTTTTCAAGAGCTCCAGAGGATATTAACTTACTTATTTCAGGGTTCATCCGAAGACACGTTTTATGACTGATTCTTCTATTTCAACACGAAAGAATGACGTAATGAGGTGAAATGCATGTCAGATGTTAAATGACAATGACCTGCGTAAAAGAGAACACTTAACAGAAATTTTTGCCAATGCACCAATTCCTCGAATGGGCGGCTTGATTTCGATTCCCGCCTTCTCAGTTCTAATGCTGTGTCATAATATGACGACAATTCAAAGTTGAAATGTGTACAGTCGATAAAATACCAAATTACAGTTTCATCTTAAACGCAAATACCCATTAACCAAACGAACATTCTTTCTGAGGAAGGTTTTCGGTAACGAATATCTATGCTTATGCTGGTTACGGAAGCATGTGTAACTATACCTTCCAATCGATTATTGCCTCGCTTGAAGTTTCAATATAGTTCAAGAAAATGTTTCAGGCCTTTCAAGCGATCTGATAGTCAAGTTCATATAATCTTCGATGCAGTAGTTTCGTGAGGTGATCTGGCGAATTCTCACAGTGTTGTATTCAAAGTACGGAAATATATGCTGTAATGAAACTGTTTATCGATTGGCAATTCGGCCAAAACAACGCCGAATTTCTAGAACGCGGAACTGCTACAACACGGAATCGCTTATTCAGCTCCATTCGAAGTTGATAAAAGAAAGCTTAAAACGAACCCGATGATTCTATAACGCTAACGATGCATCAAAAATGTCAATTGCGGGAATGATAAAAGAGAATTTACACGTTTTACTTGCTCAGTAAGCGAAACGTTCTTCAAATAATTTTCAATACATTGAAGATCGAATCGCTTGTTCAGAGCTATTCATTCGAAGACCAATCGATCTCATGGTGCATATATCTACGGAAACTGAACAACAGGCGCTGTAGCCATCGAGTTTCGAAAATATCGAAAGAATGCATTTCTTAGATATTCCAGTAGGCGAAAAAAATTGGAACACTTTGAGAAGCCGCTGCACTGAATGAATTGAACGATGGCCGATATAAATGAGCAACGCTTCATATTTTTCAGATGATCTTTCCAAAACATTTGCAGCCCAAGATAAGCCGATGAGGAGACTGTGATTTTTACCCAAATAAAAATCAGACTTTATTATACGAAATTTACAATAATACAGTCCTTTTTTCCTTCATTGAAATAATAGCAAGAAATTGAAGGCGTTTATCAAACATCCAGCTTATTGAGAGACAAGGAACGTTTAAGTAGCAAGAAAGTAGCCTTAGCTCAATGCGATTCACCAGGTCATCAATCTCTCCGAGGTTTAAATTGATACCAGACTTGTCTGGAGAAACAGAAGCACTGGGTTGCATACATCGGAAGGACATCGCAAGTCTTTTTGAAGGCAAGATATTAACGTATTCCTTGGGGAGGAGTGAGGAAGAGACATATACTGATGGGCCTTTCAAAGCCATCTATATGTGGTCTTACTGAAGTGAGGAAAACCGCAAGATGTACAGGAAATCATCTCGAGAGCTTAGTGGACTAAAAGGAGGAGCATGTGAAACGACAAAGATTGCAGCAGTAAGTAATACTCGTAGTTAAGATTGATGGAAAAATTTTCGAGCGAAGTCGTTGAAGTGACACTGTATTACAATCTGCAAGGCGCTTTTGACGAACAAACCTTGTTTTGTGATTATTTTCACATAATTTTGTCATTTTCTTTGGGTTGCATCCAGTGGCCTCAGAGGAATCGGTTGTCCATACCCAGGACGTACTCTCCTCTGCCATTTTTCTCACTCTCAGTTCTCTTACGGTCTCAATCAGCTACTGCAGCGGTGGCGTCCCGTATCGTGGAAATGATGACACGCTCATGGGGAAAAGGGCGTACACAGCACGACATCCTTGCACAAAAACGCAGATATCACCCTGCTGCTGCGCAAGCGACAACGCGGCGCCGTCTGCCAATCAACGCTTGCTTTCAAAGGGTTATCCCTACCGGGATCACAGTTGAAATAGGCTTGCTGACTGGGATTTGCAGCCAGCGCACAATTTCTCTTATTCATTTCATTTCTTATTCAGGGCTTTTCTCCGTTTCGGGTGATATTTTAGCTTTTTTGTCATATTTTGAAACTTCATTCGTTCTTCCTTATGATTTTCGTGCAAAAAAACTCTCACGTGCAATCAAAAGCTCCACCTTATCACGCAATTACAATTACATGGCTGTTGGCATCCTGTCAATTTTATAAGTTTTACAAAGGATCCATGGCATAAATATGTTGTTTTTCATATATTTCACCAATACTATGCTAAAAACTTATCATAGTCTGATAAGGATATAACATGCTTTGAGCCGTTAGGCCCAGTGCTATACAAGCGCCTATTTCGGCATATTGGGACTCATCACTAGCGCCCTCCCCCGGTTCAACAGCCAATCCCCTGAGGCTTAATAATCCTCTAAAGAGGAATCAACGCAGAGTAATAAGCACTCCAAGTCAGATGATGGAATTAAACAGGGCTTGTATAGCAGTATAGCAGTAGGCCTAACGGCTCAAAACATGTTATATCCTTATCACATTATAGCATTTTGAGCGGGTCAATAAAAAAAGTTGTCAAAAGTAGATGTATGATTCATTGTAAAGGCCACAAGCTAAACTGCAGGTCACCACAATATTAGATAATTCCATCACCTGATGGGGTAATTTGTTACCCGGAGTCAACTCCTTCACAGAGGATTAATTTGCCTCAGCGAATCGCCTGAACCGAGGGAGGTGCAACTGATGAGTTCCACAAGGACCTGTATAGCACTTGACGTCACGGCTCGAAACATGTTATTTTCTCATGAGATTATACCATTTTGAGTGAGTCTATAAAAAGGCGGTCGAAAGTAGAGATGCTTATCATAGTTCCTTTCATTATTATTTGAGCCAACTTGTCATGTGGTTTGCTAAAGGCTCTTTACACCCCGATACACGCGTTTTGTCCTTACAGACTCGTCAGTCGGGCAGAACCCATCGTCTTTCGATATTTTTATAGTCACTCCTCTCGGGTGCTCTGCTCCCTTGGACAGAGTTATCGAAGACGAACGTTTTACACTCTGTATCAAGTGAAATTTTCACCTAACACAGAGTGTTTGCGTACTCAATTGCTCGTTAGCTGGCATTTTTATCATATTATAGCTTAATTTCGAGTGCTTTATTAAGACCACTAGACTCATCATAACCATACTGACTTATCAGAGTAATTGAAAAATAGAAAAAATGGAATATTCGTCAAAAATAATGTTGCAGAGTTCATGCGATACCAGATCATCGACAACAAAAGGAAGAAACCATTTCGGAACCAAGCCTTTTTCTGTGGAGAAGGCTTTTTACCCAAACTTTATGTAATCATTCGATAGCTTAAATCCGGCAATTGTGAAAAATCTAATAGCTTACGAAAAAAAAGTTATTTTCATGCCCTGCAACACCACAAAGAAAATCTTGATTTACACTTGGTTTTTTTGTTCCATTGGCTAGGATCTGTGGACAGCTTTCCATTCAAAGTTTGGTAGCCGTATGATATCATAAAACTGATATATCCAAATCCAAAATTTGGTTCTGAAAGATGTTCTTCATAGACTGCTGTAACAGCAAAAAGAAAACTATCTCTCAGAGTTTTCTTCGGACGTAAAAGATATATGCGCCAGAAGAATCTGAACTTGTAAAGGCATTCGCTTTGTATCAGGTTAACAACATAACTAAGAGTTTCCTTTGAACAAAAAAAATTATATAAACAACGAAAATAGCGTTGTCTTTAATGGCGCTGCGTTTATCGATTTCAACTGACGTCCCGAAACAACGCACAATTTTGATTATTTATTTGAAAAACTTCTCCGTTTCGAAAAATTGTTTGTTCAATCCTTTTTCAGTTATCGGTTTCTTATTATCATTCTATTTATCGAATATACACGCTTTAAATTTCAAGCTAATGGTTATTACTCCGAGTGCAAGTATGATATTTTTCGCTCTCACAGCGCTTTAAGACCTTCCAAAGTTTACCATAACATTCAATATGACAGGAAATTTTTTGATAAACTATAAACTAACTATGACAAATGTCTACAAATAGCAAAGCAGAGACGCCGAGCTTGCAAATAATAAACGCAGAAGGTAACACGTCATTCCTTTTTACCGCTGCTACAGTTCAATCAAAAGGTTTCTGTAGAAACCAAGTTAAGTACGGAACTACCATTTATTGAACTATCGAAAATTTATTTAGAATCTAGTATAAACACTCGTTTTGGCCAACAAGCCAAGCAAACACGAGGGCAAAACACACTACTTTTTGCTGAGGCCAATCGCAATTTTCTCTTCGTTGCTAAGTGCATCTGGAAAGGCTTCACAAAAATCAAGCTCATTACTTAAAGTGTAAGTCTTTCGGCTGAAAAATGGTCATTTGAAATGCTGATAAAACCCTGCGTCCTATGAGTAAACTATGTAAACCCAGTGCAACACGTTAATGCACTTGATCCCTAAAAGAAAGTGTGAAATGTAAGTTTTTTTCGCTGTCACAAAAGCGGAACTTTGTAGAAAAATTAAGTTTACATTTAGAGCTGCTGCATCTCAATCTATCGGATGACTACAAGTACTCTAGTAAAGAAATGACTTTTCCTGGTGAAAAACAAGCAAACCTAGTGTGAAATACAATGTAGACTCAAAAAAGCCTACTCTTCTCCTCAGTGCTACAACTCACTAATGAAATAACCCCAAAAATCTAGCATAGTATTCACAGTATTAGAACCGCTTTTTCCAGCTATCGAATGATTATCCAAAGTCTGGCAAAAAGTCTGTGCTCGACGAGGAAACTACGAAAAGACCTGCGTACCAGACATGGTATACGTGGTCCCCAGAAAGGTTATATCGCTTTCAAGTACCCTTATCATCGAATAAAGTTAGTTACGCTTTCAATAAATAGGTGCCTAAAAAGTGGTTTCGAAAGTGCAGTGATAGTTAATGAGTCCCGCCTAATACCTTACGCCGTCACCTAGTTCGCAGCCACCTCTACGATCGTCTGTGCAACTCAGAAAATTGTATAATCTGCTCTAACGGAAAAGAGTGGGATTGTATGAGTTCGATCACATCATATTTAATATCTCATTGTGGAATGAATACATTGTCGATGCAAGTAGATCGCTTTGTGTCCGCTCAAAAGAATAATTAGATGACGAATTAAACATTCGACTAAGTACTCCTCTAAGTTCGCATAGGACACAAAGGGCAACAGTAATAATTTTGAAGCGGCTGCAACGATTTTTCGCGCAAGTCAAAAACATCAATGCGAAATGTTCTTGAAGAGTTTTGATATCCGCTAAGAATTCAGAAGCGAACCAAAAGGACGGCTGTGTTACTATAGCGCAAGACAGCGCTTATGCGCGTTTAATCTTCTCACCTGGCCTAATAAGCGGCCGAAACACCATTTTTTTTTCGGAATTTGCGGATAGTCTAGTACAGCGTATGTGCAGACTCTAAGAAAAGCGAAGTCGCCAAAAGGTTTGCCAACGAATTGTGCTGTATTTCTACTAAATCTATTACATTGACATACCTCGTGTCGGCTAAGCAGCATCCCTTTGAGATTCAATTATCAATTTCACTGTATCAACATGTGATTGTAGGTGAAGGACGCAATGCCATTCGAGGCAGGAGTACTAGCGACTTTTTGATTATGTACTGTTTAGATGTTAGAAGATCAATCGCTGGGTTATCTCAACACACTCGAGAACAGTGACATCCACAGCTAACAAGCAAATGGCTTTTCAGATTTTTTAGTCGTTACGACAGCTTTTGATTGTTGCTTGTAATGAGAGGATATCAAAGCCTTATCGTAGACACCGTGATTTTTTGCATAATTTGCAGATCTTCATTGAATGCTGTTAGCACTTGACTGCATAGGTGATGAGTGCTCTGAGTTCATACACGTAAGCTTGATAAAAAAAACCATAATAATGTCTGTTAAAGATCACGAGGTATGCTTAGAATCAGAAAGACGATAATTCTCCCTAGTCGGAGGCAACCCAATTAAATGACGAAGGTCGGCTGCAACTTCCAATTTGCGGGAGATTGTGGCAAATGGGTAATTCATGTTAGTTACTATCCAAGAGT
Source organism: Parelaphostrongylus tenuis (assembly GCA_019055375.1). NCBI lineage: Eukaryota > Metazoa > Nematoda > Chromadorea > Rhabditida > Metastrongylidae > Parelaphostrongylus > Parelaphostrongylus tenuis. The sequence continues at coordinate 79,465 of JAHQIW010000376.1, forward strand.
AAGTATCCAGCAGCTCAGGAAATAAACATAGGGCCAAACGTAAACCAGGATGATTACGGGCCGTCGCGAAGGTGTTGAAGTAGAAAGTGGACATTTCTTACAGGTTGTGCTACACATATCGCGCCATCACTAGGTGCTATCATCTAAAGGATAATGTGCGTGCAATACAATCATAAGGATTTCGACATAGATATTCATTATCACAACATGTCAGGACAGGTTAAGCACTGTAAAAATAGAAATTTGGTTAGCGACATTTGCTCGGGAAGATACACAAATGAACTGACTTGCGTTTTCATGATAATCCATGGCTACGAAATTCCAGGAAAAGTTTCGATACTTTTTCCGTTTTCCGCTCTACTTTGCGACCCCCAGTAAAAATGTATTTCTTAGTCTCTTTCAATATTTAATCAGACGTTCGATAGTATAAATTAAAAGAATTTGAATGGTATATCTTACCTTTAAAAAAGATTCTTGTTGCGCTGTAAGAGCAGGAATAAAATTTTTTTTCTCATTGGAAAATTTCTCTCTGACCAAAACTTTAGTAACCAATCAATAATCAAATCTTAAGGATGCAATTATTTATTTAATTTATATAACAAACCCGTTATTACGTTGTAACAGCCAAAGAAGATTGGTTTCGCAAAAAATGGATCACTTCAATTATCCTCTCCTCACTTCGATCCATTGGGAAGAACGTACTTTTTGATCGTTTCTAATGTTTAAATAACTAATCGATAGCTTAAGTCTGAAATCTCAAGTGTTTTACTTCTTTTAAAAAGGCCTTGTTATTGCGCTGGAAGAGCAAAAAATTATTTTGTTATTCATTCGAAGATTTCTCGCTGACCAGAGCCTTTCTTTTATAGTTGCAGAAAGCATACGATAGATAAAGTCTCAAGAATCCCAACAATATGTTTTGTTTCTTAAACGGACTTCCTATTGCTTCATAGGAACCAAAGAAAATTGGACTTCGCAGTCGGCTCTTTTTTTCCACTTTTGCGAAGCCTAATCTTCTTTTGGCTGTTGCAGCGTGATGGGAGTTCCATATTCAAAAGTAAGTAAAATATTGGAATCTTTAAGATCTGATCTATCGACTGAATATTGAAACTCCGAAGGAAAAGCTTTGGTCAGAGAGAAATCTTTGAACGAGAAACAAAAACTTGTTTTTGCTTTTTCAGCACAATAACAAGTCTTTTTAAATATAATTAACCACTAAAATTCTTTCGATTTGTGCTATAGAACGATTGTTTGAACATGGAAATGACTAAGAAATACGTTTTCTACGCGGGGTTGAAACGGAGAGCAGACAACGGAAAAGTACCAAATTATTCCAGTTCTTTTCGGTTACAAAGAGAGAAATGAATATTCGACACCACTTGGTGGACAGAAACTTTTTATAGGAATGTAGCAATCATTCGAAAGTCTGAATTTCTAACTAGCCCTGTACGTGGCCAGTTTTCGTGAGGTTTTCATTACGACCGTTCAATCAGGACAAAAAATTTGTGTTTCACACGAGCATATTTCTCGCCGAAGAGAGCGTTTTTTTAGAGCATCTGTAATAATTCGATAGCGTGAGTTTCAATGATTCCAGCGCTGTGATTATTTTCGAAAAACACTGTCTCTTTGCAGTGAAGTAGCGAAAGCAAAATTGAATTTGCATGCGCGAGCAAGTGGTCTTTGGCCGATTCACCACCCGTTGAGATAGGCTGCAGGGTGGGCTGACGCGATGATTGGTCGACTTTCAAGCATGTGAATGTGTAGAGAAAATCTCGTAAAATCTGAATGCTTTCGAGTCACTCTTGGAAGCAATTGGGACGTCCTGGCTTCCTGAAATGATCGTAATGATCACTGCTTTTTCCGTATTCATGGCAAAATTAAAGTATTTAGAATCTTATTGTAACAGAATTATATGTTTCATTTGCAGTTTTCTTTCAAAGCGGAGGAACAATTCTTAATTGAAGAACAAAGATCTTATTAATATGACCAATCGAAAATCTACCGATCGCTGTGCTAACCCACCATGCCGTCTGAGTACACGACCTGTGATTGACCAAAGACCACTTGCTCACGCATGGGAAATCATTTTAAACTTTCCTGCTGCACTGTACAGAAACGGTATTTTCGGAAAATAAGCACGAATTTGCATTCAATGAAACCTACGCTGTTGAACGATTACCACAGTCCAAAGTTAGAGCTCTCTCCGGCGAGAATATGCGCTTGTGAAACATAATTTCATTTCGAACTCTTCAGAATTATACAACAAACTTTTCGAAAATTGGTCCGTAAAGCCCTTGCCAGAGATTCAAGCTTTCGAATAATTTCTAACACTCCTATGAACTGTTCCTGTCCACCGAGTGAGGTCGAATATTCATTTGTCCAATAGAAGGCGTTTTTTTCTTCCTTCAACTAAGAATTTCTTTAAAATCTTCTACGAAATCATTGAATAAGTTGAAAGCTCTAAAAAATAGAATAAGTCATCGACTAATTTTGTCAACTGAGGATAGTCGTACGTATGAATATTGAAGCACTAGTAAAATCGTGAAAAGTTCACACTGGCAACTACAGGAGCTAACAAAAACTCCCATAGCGGTCACTTGTCATGGAAAGTTGAAATTTGAACTTCCTTAGCTGCAAAACTATTTTCAAAGAGTTTATTAGCACAAATATCATATCATGTCTTATCATAACTATCATGTATCATGTCAATTCACAGAATTGAAACGTTTCTCAATTTCGTTTCTAACAACTAATTTCCACAGTGAATGTGGGAAACATTTTAACGCTAACAAACTATTTTTTTCTTGACAATTCCGTACCATTCTAAATCCGAATAGCTGAATTTTTGAAATTAAGAATAGCAATTTCTTGATGTTACTTAGCTCAATTCAACCACCGAATATGGACACTTTTCTATGGGCGAATGAGTATTTTCGGGAAAACTTTGTATTACTATCACAGTAGATCTCTTCGTAGTTATTTGCTGCGTATTTTCTTTATCCGCATAAACATTCTCGAACTTCCCCATATGTCCAGTAGTAAGACGACAATAGGAGTATTTTCTTGAGTTATTAGCAAAGAAGTCCTCTCTATGATTGTTTCGTTGCAAACTTCTCAGTTTTTAATGAAAGCACTAAAACAAAATTCATCACATTAAATTTTCCAATGCGGTTTGCTGCATCACTCTGAATGATCAACGTCTATTTTGAATGCCAGTTTATTGCTAATGTACTCTAGCAATAAATATCGCTTAATAGAATGTTTGTCTCAAATAAATCGCAATTAAATTTCAGCTTCCTCCAACATTGGCAGATGCCGGGAAGAAGTGCGCGGCAAACGGACTCGATGCCAGCATTCGAACAGCTCTGTTTGATACAGTCTGCCACATCTGTCTGCTCCAATTCGCCATGATGATATTTGTGGTCTGCATAGGATTCTTTTTCGATAGCATTTGTAGAAAAAAGAACGATTCTAACCGAACTCGTTCCTGAAAGTGTCAAGTGTGTGTCTGGAACATGCGTTACTGCCAATTCCTTGGATGAGCACTTCTACATTCCTACTTTGCCCATTATTATAGTGCAGATTCCTGTGACTGTGTTGCCGACAACGATGCAGCGCTGTGAAATCTTCAACATCCCCTCCTCGACTGCAATGAAAATACAAATCGCGGAAGAACACCTTCCCCATTCACAAAAGAGAGTGAAAAAAACTGAGCATACTTTTCAACATTGATTTTCTCATAATCTTTAGATTCTTTAAACCATCACCTTAAACGTTCAATACTATATCATTCTCTGAAAGTGTTATACGAAAGCTTGCTTGAGAATATGCCTTCCATTTTAGAAGCTCTGATTTCAGCGTGGGTTATTATGATAGTGTCTTTTATATTCTAAGTTACATACTTAATTACTCACTTATTTGCTTGGATACCCGGACGGTCCGTGTTCACGATCTGTGCGGACCCCTGCACATTTCCCATTCGCCTCTTCCTCCCGCGATTGTCGTCCATGGTAATGGCCTGATTCGATCATGGCGGTTGTCGCGAATTTTACAAATTGGTTTGTAGAATATCGGAGAGAGCGAATACAGCTGACTAATTTTTTTGATACTGATCTGTTATGGCGGTGCCTCTTGAGGCCTTTGGTAAAAATAATTTTTTTGCCTTTGCAAGACGTTTTTTGTAGTTTATCGATAACTCAAATTAAATGTATTTTTGGCGCCGTACCAATCAGGAGAATATTTTGTTTCTCTTTCAAAGATTTCTCACTGATTTAAAGTTTTGTTGGAATAAACTTTTAATCGTTAAATAGAGAAAAACTTTCCGATTAAAATGTTATATTTTCGGACGGGACTTCTTCGAGCTTCAAAACAACCGTAAGAATATTGGGTTTTATACGCAGTGAACACTTCTAGTCGGCTAGAGTGCGTGTACAGCTGTAATACCAACGAGTAAGCAACAGTAGTTAAGATTTTATTATAAAAACGTTTATCAGGCGAGAAATTTCAAATGTGAAAAAAACCTCATTTTGACTGGTACTGTTAAAAGCAGGCAATATAAGAAAGGAACATACCTTTGGAATTCACTTGATGTGAGCTATCGATAAACTTCAGAAGCGCTTTACAAAAACCAAAAAATGACCGAAGGCCTTAAGTGGAGCCGCCATAATAAAACAGTACCAATTTTTCTAACAAACACTTTCGCCTGCCCACGCTGCTCTCCTTCTTCTGTCAACTTCCTCTTTCATACTGTTCTTCATGTTCAGTGAACGACCAACGTATACGAACGATCTAGTTCAATTTTTCATCATTGCACCATTGGATTTTAAAGAATTGGGTCTTCATGTGATTAATGCGTAGTGCGATCTTCTTTTTAGGCTTGTTGGGTTTCTTGACAACTTCTCTGCTTCACTAGCGCTTTTTGAGATGATAATTATGTCATCCGCAAAGCGAAGGTTTGGCAGGAATTATTCATCTATGCTTGCATCCTTTTCGTCCCAACCGAGGGATTCCATCATGATTACAGTGCGGCCATGAACAGCTTTCACGGTATCGTATCGCTTAATCGAATCCCTTCCCCAGTGGGTATGTTAAGAGGTCGGGGGAAAAGATGTATTTCTATGCGGCAGTTTCCATAACGGCCTTGAAGAATTTTTATCTAAAACGGCTCTACTCGTTGACCGACAAGCGCTTACAGGACAGCGTTTCTTTCTGCGCTTCAAAATACTTTATCATAGCCGATAAAAGTTAGGACTTAAAGAGTATGGCATTTCCGACGGACTTGTATGACCCTCTACATGTTTGGACGTGGTCCATGAAGCGAATCCACGTCAAAATCCTGCTTGCTGAACTGCTTGTGCCTCAGAAAAAGTTTTTGATATAAGCAAAAGGAATATCCTCGTAAAAACTTGTAGTATATGCTTAACAAGTAATTTGGACGATAATTACAAAGATCCTTTCAAATACCCTTTTTACAAAAGATGACTGTGCGCGACTGGTCTAAATTTTTTCTTTCTGAAGGAAAGACGTCATGTGTGTCGCAAGAAGTACATGTAAGTTATATCTTCCGGCTCGCAGAAGGTCGGCAGTGATATTATCGGGTCCTGGAGCAGTGCCTTTTTCATGCTTTTATCACGAGTCGAGTGGTTCAAGACGCGGATAGTAGACGGAGGAGTATGGTGTAGAATTTTTTTGTTATCAATTCTAACCGCGGCGGGAATTTTTTGTGATGCCATCTTTGTTCATAAACACTGACAGCGGAACATTGTAATCACACAGACTTCGACGGCACTTCTTTAAGCATGCTTTTTCGTGCTGCTTCTATCAATATTTCCTGCTGGTACCGATGTGAACTTCTTGCAAAGATTTTACCAACCGCCAGTCATGGTTGGATAGGCTTTCGTCTATAATGTCCTGCTCGTGAACGGTGTGACGACTTCATTTTGATCGATGACATGAACTCTTTTCCAGCTTACGGCTGACTCGTATCCTTGCTCAAAGAAGGTGGTGAGCGGACCCCAGTGCAGAATGATGAAGCTACAGCTGTGTCGAGGAGGCACCATCTTCTATTTGTAAGTGTATGGCCGATTTTCGCATGCGTTGCACCGTTTAGTGACTTTATGTCCAGCAGCTGCTTTCTCTCTTCCGGAAGAGTGATTTTCGTGAAGGAGCCTTGACGCAAACAGTAATGCAGCGAGGCGGTTTCTATTTTCAATTCTTTCTCCTGATCCAAATTTTCCAATTCTGTATTCGCTCTCGTTGGCCATTCCCAATCTAGCCATAAAATCTCCGACAACAAAATTTTGATATGCCTCATCATTACAGATAATTCCCTTCATTTGATAGTAAAATTCATGTTCGTGTTCATCAGCTGCATCGGTCGGTGACTAACAGTTGGTGACAGTAGATTTCCTATTTCGTTTTAGCTGGAGACGAAGGATGGCTAAGCAATGAAAAAGGATTTTGTGTGAGTCGACGAGAGAGTTGATGAGTGAGTTAACGGCAAAGCCTACTCCTCCGACATTTTAAGATGGCATCTGTTCCCCTCGAATTACGAGCATGCCATTCTCCAGTTGACATATGTCGGTCTTCCTGTCCTTCGTTTCTCGTATGGAAATCACATGAAATTGTATGCTGCTTGCTACTCCAAGAAATGCGCGAAGATTGGCGTCAACGGAGAGAGTTCTTGCATTATATGTGCAGGATGAAAAGCAATCTCCATGGTGTATCGTTTGCGTGTTCAACAGATGCGGTTCTAATGGCGTACTGCGTATCCTTCGCATTCCATGATTTTGTCGTCTCTCACCGGTTGTCTATTCGCCTGACGCCATGAAAAAGAGCACTCAGTGTGTTGGGTACTAAGTCTGAGCTATTGCTGGCTGTGCAGATTGTTGCTTTTTAAATTCCCGACTTGACCTTGCAAGGGCGTTTTCAGGTCTTGATGATGTCGTTTTCAAGACACTTCTTCAACAATAGGTTTTAGCATTCTGATTTCCTCCCAGTTGGTTCAAAGATGAAAGTGGGACCGAGTCGGTCAGCAAAGTAGTAACGAAAAAAAGTTAACAGACTTTTTTTTGAAATGTTGTAGGACCTAAAAGACACTTCAACGCTTCGACAATGCCGTTCGCGAAAAATATTTTTGTAGCAGCTGATGTTTTAATCGAAATTCTCACTAGTTATTTGAAGGTGGAATTGGAACCGAAGTCAATGAATAATGGGAAGGAGTCGTTAACCTACCGCTCAGAGGCGGTTGCAGCGCCGAAAGTACATTCTAGGTTACATAACAAAACTTTTAAATCGACTATGTTAAAGACCCCACTCGAAAAATCCATTCTGATAGACTGTTTCAAGCTTTCAAGAGGTCAGGTGTGACATCTCGAGTGATGCACGTGCGTTTCGGCGTTTTGACACGCTACATCACTACCACATGCCTTGCGACTCACCAGTGTCACTAATAGCAATAGGCGCCAAAGACGTGATAATCTAGACCAAGTGAAAAGATCACTTAATTTACGGCCTAGGCTCTTCGAGCCATCGACTGAAAAAACAGTTAAACTAAAACATTAAGCCATTTTTTATTTGGTCTAAATTGTCACATCTTCGGCCCATGAGTACCATAGGTGACCCGCAGGACATGTGATACCACTGAGGCGTGCATGAATGCTAGTTCAAAACATTCTTTCAGACTATTCTAGAATACTTCCTGATCAATTCCTAGGAATTCTCTGTTTTTTGTCCGCTATTAGATAAATTCCACTTAGTGTGAATGGTAAATCACTTCTCTTTAACTTTTGAATAGATTTTGATTATAAGAGACTCACCCATTTCCTCTAGGCTAAGAGCAACTGCTTGGTATTCCAATGGTTCGTAAGTGATGTCAACATTATGTTGATCCAAAATAGCCGAAATCGCGGCATCAGGTAGGAGTGCACTACGCGCTTGGCTCTCCAGAACATCAAGGACCTGAAGAGCATTTTTCTACATTGTTCTGACGATTCTCTTTAAAATTTCTTTCAGTTGAATCACGATTTGAAACTCTACCGGTCGTGCTGACACTAGGAGGTAGGGCATTGTCATAAAGTGATTCTCACCTACGTATTTTCAGAGAGTTTAAAAAATAATTCACTCAAAACCTGTGATTATATAGCTTAGTGTTTGCATGACAAGGCGTTGTACAAAACGCCTGAGCTCCCCTCTGTTACCTGCAATACCAGGAACTCGAGGCAGCGTCTTCAGTCCTTGCTGTGTGTACCATTGCAACAGGCAAAGAAAACCCGGTGACGATGAATTTTCTCCTGCTCGCTGCAACGAGGTTACGTAGCTTTTTCTGTGATGTCATTGAATCATGTCATTAATTTGAATAAAAAAGTTTGAGGGTGTTTTTGGTCTCTCATTCTGAAATGGAATCCTTTCATTAGAAACTTCGGATTACGCTCTTTTTAAGTAGTGGCAAAATGGGTGATACCCATTCTGATTCAAAATTATAAGGCTCCAATAGAGGCTGGGGATAATTATGGCGAAAGTAACACTTCACAGTTTATTACATTGTCCAGCAGGCATCACTCCACATCTCAACACTGTTGAAATTGTGGCTAGTAGAGAAATCTTCAAAAGATTGCTCGAAAGTCTTGCCATGTTCATTTTGATTCCTCAAAAGTTGAGCTAGGCAAATTCACCATAAAAACAGATGTTTACATTATTTACATCACATCGTTTATAAAACAGTAGGAATCAGCGCTTACGTGTGTATAACAGTAACACGTCAGCACTTTAACATTTCATAGGTAGGGAAGGGTTTTCAATTTCTTTGAATCAAAGCAAAATCCTTCAGGTCAAATAGACAGGTTCTGTTATTCCGAAGGAGACGGATATCGGCTAATGAGATGAAATGCCTGTCAAGTAGAGAATGGGGCAAGGTTGGACTGGCTCCAATGAGAAAGAATACAGTGATTGCACTATTCATCGGGTTTCTCTGGTTCAGTTTGGTTCCATCCTTTTAATTTCACATGCTACGACTTAAAATTTCGATTTACTCAAGAAATTAAACGTCGCGCCCGGGAAATCGGCAATGTTTCTTACTCATTTTTATGAAAAAAATTGTGGACGAAAATATCGATGATGAAAATGAATCACAAGTTTCGGTGCAGAAAATTTCCGACAGTAAATTTGATGAATCGGAAATTGAGCCACCATACTTTGATGTCCTCACTAATCTCTTTGATTGAATATTTTTTATCAAAATAAAAGTCGTTGACGGAGATAAAGACTATGAGCCAATGTAGGACCTTTTGCAGAATTTCAATGCAGTATTCAGATGCAGGCGGAGAATGATATGGCACCAGAAATCCAGCAATGTGAAGTATGAAGAAAATTCGTGTCATAGTTGGTTGCAAGAAATTAGAAACTGCATCAACTTATTACATCTTGTTGTGAGGCAAGAAATGGTACTAAATATAAAACTGGCAGTGTATCCAGATGAGAAAATGAAGTGGAAGTTGTAAAGAAGCATCTGACATGGCATTAAACTGACTCACCCTTAATCAGCTCTCTTGATGTTCCTGTTCCTCATCATTATGTATATTTACGGAACACTGTCAATTTTCCGCCATTTTCGCCACAATGTACGAACAAAGCGAAAGCTTCATCTCTTATTTCGCAAAGTAGAGCCTCGTTCAATCTTTGTGAAAGGTGCGAATTTTTCAGCGATTTTACTCATTTCTCCAAATATTTCACATAAAGTTATTTGTAAAATGCGCAATTGCCTGATGTGATGTGGCAAGTATGGACAAATTTTGGTATCAAAAGAAAGGTAGGAAAAATCTGCATATAGCAGTACTGGTATGTTGCTTGAGAGATGGCAGAAATGTGTTAGGCTGATGGCGCATACTCTGAATATTGTTGTTAAGCAATTTGATTACTTCTAATAATAGATCTGGTCTCTATTGCAATAGTGCCGAAATTTGTGAAAAGACCTAATAAAAATTAAATGCAGGAAGGAAACTGTTCTACAGACGGTTGTAAACTAATTCTTCTAACAACTGCGATGATCAAAACCTTGGATATAAACAACATTAAGTGGGTAAATTGAAGTCCAGTTGTGGCTTTTGCGCCTAAACGAGGCTCTACTGATGGATATAATTCCGCCCGCCTTTGGAGGGTGAGGTGAGCGATGACCGATTAAAGTCTAGTAATTCACGTTGCTGTCGCTTCTATTTTCTAACTACTGCTTTCTTTTTCCCAGATTGCTCTTTGCCGTTTCAGCTAAATTGTTGATGATTTTTGTGTGATGTTTATGAGAACATTCAATCAGTACAACTAACAAGTTTGAATTTCAGTGGTGCTATGCCAGACGTCGATCAAAGGAACACGTGGTACACCGCGTGCTTCTGATTAGCTGTATAGGGGGGCGTCAGTGACGAAGAAGGCGACTAAGTTGAGACTAGTGCCCGGTGCAACTGATAGCTTCGAGGGCGACGGCTCTTTGGAGTTGATTGTCAAGCAAACAAACATTAACAGCCAGCAGCAAAACAAGTACTAGTGGAAATCAATAAGATGATTAAAATCATTAGCTTGTGCCTTCAGATGAGTATAATGCCACTACTCAATAGGTGTCCTAATAGTGTGGACTTGCGAAAATCTTACATCATAAACTTGATTGCTCTAGAAGAAAAAAAAACTGTTTGTTGAATTTTGATAACATATCCTGAGCCCTTTATGAGGTCTGTTATGACACTTGTACAGTGAAAGATACGTGTTGCGGCGTTACATCCTTATCAGTAGCACGTTGCTTTCGAATCAGCCAAAACCTTGAGGGATGAATATGCCCCTACAATACAAAGAAAGCGGCACCGAATTTTTTTGCAAAATCACCGCGTATCAGGTGATAGAATCCTCAGATATCATAGTGGCCACCAGTTGATCGCCTCATGGTGAATCATATCTTTACATTCAACCGCTTGTATAGACCTCGCTCAGCCCATGACCCATAAGCGGTCGACTGCTTTTCACTGCTAGTCGGGAGTTTTATCACCTAATATGCGATGATTTTTGAATTAATTCGGCGTCGATTCTTTTATATGCAGGGGCATATCACTCCGCAAGGAACTAATGAACGGAAAGACAAAATGCTACTGATGACGGTCGTAAGCTCTGAAACACGTGTCTTGCACTGTATAAGAGCTATAACAAACCTAATGATAAGCTCAAATTTGTTATCTGATTATATATTGTTTCTGAGAGGTCCATAAAAGCAGTCGAACGTAAATGTTCTGTTTATTGTATCAGGACATGGAAATGGCGAATAATATATAGCTCTTCAGTTTTCCATTTAACTCGTATTGCAGTTTTTCACTGTGCAGGCCCAGTACTTCCAGCATTCACGTAGTTTCCTCCGCTTGTCTGGAGATTTCGTCCTAATCACAAACATCGTAGGAGAATATTTATCGACCACGTCTTTTCGACAATTCTAGGATAGCCAGACTGGGGCATTCTGTAATGCGTTTGCCATCGACTGCCACAGAGTATTGGAGGCGCGTAGGGGTTGCAATCCATGCCGAGCGATGCAAAACATCATTAGGCACTCGCTTTCCAGGTGATTGTATATGCAAAAATACAAGTGTACAATTGTATTGAGATATGCAATGAGCTACATTGTTGAGCGGTACTGATTTTTAGCGATAAATTGCTAATGTTCGATGTTGACTGTGTTAGTTGTCGATTGCCCAACAAATACATTATGTAAAACATTAATAAAATCAGCATTATGTTATATACAGGTTAGAAATATGCATTCTTTTGAAACGATGAAATTGTATTGTTCTCGCCTATATATATGTTTTATACTGATAGGAGGAAATTCAAGGACAACTAGAGTACACCCTACTAAAAATCTGACAAAAAAGTCTCCACGATGAAAATTCAACTTTTCGTGACGAAAAAGATTGCTTAAAGTCGAAATAAATCCGTTAAGAAGTTGAGATGACGCCCACCGATAGCGAAATGTTATATACATTTTATTAGTGCAACGTACCGTCAAGGTCTTATCAGAAACCATGCAAAGTAATGAGATCTCCATTTCTCAAACTATCGAACTGATCACCAACGGTGAAGTAAAGAAGCTCTCCCTCTAAAAAGAAGCATGGAAATGTGAGCACATTGAGGAGAACGTGACTACATTCCACACAGTTCTTAGTAAAAACTGGAGATTTTTTCAGGACATAATATTTAATTTTTCCGTAGCATAAAAGTTCCCTTAGAATCAAATTCTACTGTATCATATCAGAAAATTAGCTTTGCGAGGTGAAACAGCACACTTCAAAAGCAAGTCGTTATCTCTTTTTGCTAGTATAACCCCACTTGAAAGTCTTTTTTACCGACTATACTCATTATTGAAATTGCGAATTTCTCAAGCTATTGACTGATTACAAAAGCGCAGGTAAAATTTTTAAAAAAAGTTTAAAACAACTAGGAATATGTTTCGTTTCGCATAACGATGTGGGTTTCTCGTTCAAAATGCGCGGGTTCTAGAATGATTGACGTTGATTTACTGCAAGTATCATTGAAGATGTCTCCATAGTGTTGTCCTATCATTCATGATGACAATTTTTCCACGACACTTAGATCAGACTTGCGATGAGCGAGCCGCATTAGTCTTCGTAGTCGTCCATACAATCACGGTCGTTTGCGATGTACGCCTCTAGAAGGAGATCAAAAAT